>VMDO01009545.1:25804-55804 GCA_007922755.1 Pedetes capensis | reverse complement strand
TTATTGAATTCAATTTGCTACTTTTGTTGAGAATTTTTGCATCTGTGTTCATCAGGGATGTTTACATAGAGTTTTACTTATTTGTCGTGCCATTGTCTGGTTTTAATAGCAGGGTGATGTTAGCCTTATAGAATGATTCCAAGTGTTTGAAATAGTCAGAGAAGGAGTGGCGTTAATTTTTCCTTAAAAGTTTGCTAAAATCCAGCATTGAATCCATCTGGTCTTGGGCTTATCTTTGTTAGGAGACTTTTATTACTGACTCAATCTCATTACATCTTATTTTTCTATTCAGGTTTTCTATGTTCTTATGGTTCAATTCTGATAGGTCATAATGTGTTCTGAAATATATCCATTTCTTCTAGGTTTTCCAGTTTCTTCACTTATACTTGTCCTGAATGATTCTTTGTGTGTATGTGGTAACAATTGAAATATTGCCTTTGCCATTTCTGATTTTATTTGAATCTTCTCTTTTTTTTTCTTGGTTAGTCTAACTAAAGGATTGTCAATTTTGTTTATTTTCATATAAACTCTTGTTCTTTGTATTGCTATTTTAGTCTCTATGTTGTTTATTTATTCTTTTATCTTTGTTATTTCTTTCCTTCTACTAAGTTGGGGCTTGGTTTGTTCTTGTTCTTCTAGTCTCTTAGTATGAACTTTTAAGTTGTTTATCTGAAATATTTATATATTTTTGATGTAGGCGCTTGTTGCTATTTACTTCCCTCTCAGTACTGCTTTTACTGTATCCTGTAGATTTTAGTATTTTGTATTTTCATTTTCCTTTTTTAAATTTCCCTCTCATGTATATTTTTATTAAAGAAAACTATAGTGGTTTCTCCTTATCCATGGAGGATATGTTCCATGACCCCCAGTGGATGCCTGAAGCCATGAATAATTACTAACACTTTATATACTATATTTACCCTATACATGTAAACATTGTTATTGTTAGGTGCTGTTGAGTCATGCTCAACTCATAGAGACCCTCATAGGATTTTCAATGTCTCATTGTTTCAGGAGTGGACTGCCATATCCTTCTCCCATTTTTGTGGTGCTGGGGGTCGAACTTGACTCCTCAGAAAGTGCAGAGCAGCATTCTACCAACTGAGCTAAGCTCCAGTCCTGTATTTTCATTTTCACTTGTTTCAAGAAGTTTTTTGATGTTGTTGGTTGGTTGGTTGGTTAGGTTTTTGATTTGTTTGTTTGGGTTTTTTTGTTTGGTTTGGTTTGGTTGGTTGGTTTGGTTTCGTGAGACAGGACCTCTCTACATAGCCCAGGCTGGCCTTGAGTTCACATTAATCCTCTTGCCTCAGCCTCTCTAGTGTGATTATAGATGTGTACCACCCTGCCTGGCTTGTTTCAAGAAACTTTTTAATTTCCATTTAGATTTCTTCATGACTCATTATTCATTCAAGAGAATGTTGCTTAATTTACGTATACTTAGCACAATTTCTAAGAGCTGGGATAGTTCAGTTGGTGGAGCGCTGCTCTCCAGTCTCTGAGGGCCTGAGTTCAATTCCCAGCACCACAAAAATGGGAGAAGGACACAGCAATCCACTCCTGAGGCAATCCCAAAACAGTCAGCCATTGAAAACCCTATGAGGGTCGCCATGAATTGGACATGACTCCATGGCACCTAGCAACAACAACAACATACAATTTCTAAAGCTTCTTTTGTTCATTCTAGTCTCATTCTTTTGAAATCAAAGGAAATGCTATGATTTCAATTTTATTGAATTTGTTGAGCCTTGTGTTGTGACCTAATATATGATCTATCCTAGAAAACATTTCATGTGCTGATGAGAAGAAAGTGTATTCTGCAACTGTTGGATATTATATCATGTAAATACCTATTAGATCCATCTGGTCTATACTATAGTTTAACTCCGATGTTTCTTTGTTGGTTTTTTTGGTCTGGATAATCTGTACACTGATGAAAGCGGAGTGTTGAAACCCCAACTACTTTTGTATTAGAACTTGTCTCTTCGTTTACATCTAATAATGTTTGTTTTACATAATTAGGTTCTGTAGCATTGAGGGCATTTATTTCTTCTTGTGGTATTCATGTTTTTATCATTTGTCCCTTTATCACTGAAGAGTCACTTTCATTGACTCTTTTCACAATTTTTATTTAAAGTCTATTTTATTTCATATAAGTATAGCTACTCTTGTTCACTTTTGGTTTATGTTTGCCTGGTATATATTCTTCCATCCTTTTGCTTTTAGTTTATGTGTGCCTTTATTGGCAAAGAGAGTTTCTTATTGGCAGCCTATCATTGAAACTATGTTTTCTTATCCATTCAGCCAGTCAGTCTATATGTCTATCAATCACCTATTTTTCCAGTACTAGGAGATTTAATCCAGGACCTCACATATACTAGACAAGTGTTCTACCACTTAGCTGTACCCCAGCCCTTCCCCCCCCCCCCCAGAGAAGGTCTCACTAAATTGTGCAGGCTGCCTCTGACCTTGAACTTATGATCTTCCAACCTCAGCCTCCAAGGTGCTGGTATCACAGATGTGTGCCTAGCCTGTTGTTGTTGTTGTTAGGTGCTGTCGAGTTGAGTCCGACTCATAGCGACCCTATGTGCAGCAGATCGAAACACTTGCCGATTCTGTGCAAGGCAAATGATCTTATTTATGTTTAAGTCCATTGTTGCAGACACTGTGTCAATCCATCTGGTGGAGGGTTTTCCTCTTTTGCGTGGACGTGCCACTCTTCCAAATGTGATGTCCTTCTCCGGGGATTGTTCTCTCCTGACTACATGTCCGAAATATGTAAGACGCAGTTTGGCCATTCTTGCTTCCAAGGAGCACTCTGGTTGTACTTCTTCTAGGACAGATTTGTTGGTTCTTTGGGCAGTCCATGGTATATTCAATAGACGTCTCCAGCACCACAATTCAAAAGCATCAATTCTTTTTCTATCTCTCTTGTTCAATGTCCAGCTTTCACAACCATATGATGCCACTGAAAATACCATGGCATGAGTCAGACGCACCTTCGTCTTCAATGTGACATCTTTGCTTTTCAATACTCTAAAGAGATCTTTTGTGCCTAGCCTAGCTGGTCTCTATCTTTTAACTTGGGAATTTAATCTGTTTTCATTCTAGGTTATGTTGATAAGTAAAGACATATTCTTGTGTGAAAGCCAAAGGGAATGCAGACAGACCAAAGGACAGATCACATTAAACATCATGAGTTTATTGGGCTTTCTCACAGGGGCATGAGTCATGGACAGCCTTTATGTACAGCTCAAGCAACACGGGGAATCCCTTCTGAAAAGTTCCCACCAAGATCAAGCTGCACCATCTAGTCCCACCTTCAGCTAGTCCTTCATCTCATATAACCAAGCATCACTTGCAGCTGTGGCAAGAGAGGTTAGTGATTGGCACCTAAGAGAAAGGTCTTGTGGTGGTCCTGTGAGGGCCTTGCGATCCCCTCCATCTTCTTCCAAGATAGGATGTTGATAGCTCACCATTATAACAGGCCTAGCCATGTTGTATAGTTTTGCTTGTTTCATTGCCATTAGTACAGGACTAAGGTCCCCTGAGGTCATTCCAGCTGTTAAGTATCAAAATGGCCAAGATGGCAATTATCTCCAGCCCATGTCCAGCCCAGAAGAACCAGCTATATTACATTCTTATCATTCCACTAGTTTTTTTTTTTCCTGGTTGTTCTGTATGCCCTCTGTTCCTTTCTTCCTTTCTTATTGCTTATTTTTATAGTTTTGTGACTTTCAGTACTGACTAGTTTTGATTTTCTTTCTCCTCTGTATATGTGCTTTACTCTTTTGTACTTGCTTACGTTTTATGATGGAAGTTATCATCCTTTCCCTTTTAGTGAAAGGAATTTCATTCTAGTTAGGATTCTCTGACCTTTATTTTTCCCTTTTATACTTATAGGGGGTTGAAGCCAGGTTTCACAAACTCTGGACAAGTGTTCTCCCACTGAGCTGCACTCCCAAACCCTATTTTATTTTTTTATTTTGGGGATAGGGTTTTACTAAGTTGTGTGACATATGGCCTGGCCCTTAACCATTTCTTGTAGGGCCAGTCTGGTGGTGAGGAGTTGCCTTAGTTTTTGCTTGTCTTAGAAAATCTTTATTTCTCCTTCCTTTCTGAACAGTAACTTTGCTAAGTATAGTATTCTTTGTGGACAAATTTTTCTCTCAGGAGTTTGAATGTTGACTTTATGAAGAAGTTTGAAGCTGGACTTTATGAAGAAGAATGCCGTATCAGGATTTGAAGAAGACTGATTAACAACCTGTGTTATGCAGATGACACAACTTTGCTTGCTGAAAGTGAAGAGGATTTGAAACATTTACTGATGAAGATCAGTGCATGCCTTCAGGATGGATTGCAACTCAACATCAACAAAACAAAAATCCTTACAACTGGGTCACTGTGCAACTTCACAATAAATGGAGAAAAAATTGAGGTTGTCCATGATTTTGCTTTACTTGGTTCTACAATCAACACCCATAGAAGCAGCAGTCAAGAAATCCAAAGACTGATTGCTTTGGGAAAACCTGTGGCAAAAGATCTCTTTAGAGTATTGAAAAGTAAAGATGTCACATTGAAGAAGAAGTTGCACCAGACTCATGCCGTGGTATTTCTGTCACATTGTATGGTTGTGAAAGCTCGACACTGAACAAGGGAGACAGAAGAATTAATGCTTTTGAATTATGGTGCTGGAGGCAAATAAATATGCACTGCCAAAGGAACCAACAGATCTTTCCTAGAAGACGTGCAATCCGAGTGCTCCTTGGAAGCTAGGATGGCTAGACAGCATCTTATGTATTTTGGACATGTAGTCAGGAGAGACCAATCTCTGGAGAAGGACATCATGTTTGGGAGAGTGGCAGGTCAACTAGAAAAAGGAAAACCCTCCACTAGATGGATTGACACAGTATCTGCAACAATGGGCTTAAACATAAATGTGTCTGGCACAGAATTAGGGAGTGTTTTGTTCTGGTGTACATAGGGTCTCTGAGGCAGAGACGACTCAACAACAACAACAACAATAACTCTCTCCTGACATATATGGTTTTGCTGAGAAGTCTACTGTTAGTCTAGCAGGGAGTCTCTTATAAGAGATTTAAAGCTCGGCATAGTGGCACATGCCTATTATCCCAGCAACTTGGAAGGCTGAGGTAGGAGGTTCGCAAATTCAAGGCCAGAGCAGCCGAGCAAGTACTTGTCTCAAAATAAAAAATAAAGAAGGGTTTGGGGATGTAGCTCAATGGTATAGCCCTGTTCAAATTCAATCTCAAGTACCATACACATATGCAGAGAATGACCTGACATTTTTCTTTTGTTGTTTTTAGAATTTTCTTTGTCTTGTACTTTTGACACGTCTGCAACATGCCTCAGTAAGGATCTTTTTTTCTTTTCTCTTTTTTTCTTTTCTTTTCTTTTTTTTTTTCAATACTAGCAGGCTGAACCCAGGACCTCATGTACATTTTGTAAGTGCTTCACCACTGAGTTGCACCTCCATGTCCAGCCCAGAAGAACCAGCTATATTACATTCTTGTCATTCCACTGTTTTGTTTTGTTTTGTTTTGTTTTGTTTTCTGGTTGTTCTGTATGCCCTCTGCTCCTTTCTTCCTTTCTTATTGCATATCTTCGTGGTTTTGTGGCTTTCAGTACTGACACGTTTTGATTTTCTTTCTCCTCTGTATATGTGCTTTACTGTTTTGTACTTGCTTATGTTTTATGATGGAAGTTATCATCCTTTTAGTGAAAGGAACTTCATTTCTAGTCTTGAGACAGGGTCTTGCTAAATTGTACAGGTGCCCTCCGGCCTCAAACCTGAGATCCTCGTGCCTCCACCTCCCAAATCACTGAGATTACAGGCATGCGATATCATGCTGGTAGTGAGGATCTTTTGATGGACTCTTTTGGGGATCATCTGAGCTTCTCAGAGCTCATTGTTGGTATCCTTCTTAAGCTTTGGAAATTTTTCAGCAATGATTTTGTTGAATAGATTTTCTATGCTTTTTCCTTTCTATTCTCCTATAATAGCCATAATACAAAAGCTTGCTGGTATTGTATGGTTAGTTCCTCCACAATGGACATAGGTTAGATTTACTGATTGCTATGTTGATTCAAAACACCTGGCATGCCTGGTGGGGGTTGTCCCTGAAGCCATGCTGATGCAGTGGGAGGAAGTATACAAATTGGTTACAAGTCAGACCTGACTGGACAACATCTAACAACAAGAAGCCTGTTGTATCTACATTCCCTCATGGAGGGAGGGGAAGGAGTGCCACAACACTGTCTGCTGAGGAATACATATAGAGAGAGGAGGTAAATAACAGGCTAGAGAAAAGAGAAGAGCAGAGCAGAAGAAAGCAGAGGGGAAGAGAAGAGGAAGACACAGGAGAAACTGACTGGTAATATAACTGCCCATAAGGCTACCAGGGGCTCACATGCCACTCTTTTTTTTTTTTTTTTTTTTTTTTTTCTTTTGCGGTACTGGCGGTTGAACCTGGGGCCTCGAGCTTGCATGCTCTGCAAGTACTGGACCACTGTGCTGCACCCTCAGCCCATTTTTTTACTTTTTGAGACAGGGTCTTGCTAAATTACACAGACTGCCTCTGGTCTCGAACTTGCGGTCCTCCTGCCTCCGCCTCCCAAGCCTCTGGGATTACAGGCATGCGCCACCGCACTGAGTGCACATGCCACTCCTGTAAGGAAGGGCACTTGGCACGAGGAGGGGGACCACACCTGCAAGGAGGCCGACTTGGGAAGAAGTTAATGGTGGTGCAGCCTTGAGACAATTTGTGGAGAACTTCTTGGGGTGAGAGAATTTCCCCATCAGTGTAGCTGTGCATAAATGCTCTTGGCAAGTTATCCACACTTCTTTATAACCCCCCCAATAAACTCAAGGCTCACAAAGTTTAACACGCTTCATCCTTTGGCCTATTTGCATTCTCTTTGGCTTTCATGCAACTGCTTGCTTAAGGGTATCTCATATATCTCAAAGGGCTAATCATTCTTTTTCATTTCTTTCTTTCTTTCTCATCTGACTGGATTATTTCAAAGGATCGGTCTTCAAGCTGAGAAATTCTTTTTTTTCTATCTGATCAACTCTGCTATTGAGGCTCTCAACTGTATTTTAATTTCATTTATTGAGTTCTTTAGCTCCAAGATTTCTGATTGGTTCTTTATTATGATTTCTACCTGTTTGATGGATTTCTTAATCTGCGCAGGCACCATAGTAGTTCTTAATCTCATTTCCAGGTTGAAAAACCTTTATAAAGCTCTAATGTCTTGGTGTTAAACGGATTCTTATGAAATTGGTATGTGGTTGTGTTTGGCCGCCTTAGATCACTATAATAAATACCTAAGATAATCAGCTTATAAAGAGAAAAGGTTTATTTTGACTCACAGTTTTGAAGATTCCAGGCCATGATTGGTGAGCCCTGATGCTTTCAGGCCTGTATGAAGCACCACATCATGGTGGGAACATGCGGCAGAGCGAAGCTACTCACCTCATGGCCAGGAAGCAGAAGAGAGAGAGGAAGAGACTAGGGTCCCACAGTCTTCTTGGAAAGAAAGCCCTTAAATGATGCAAAGGCATCCCATTTGGCCTCATCTCTTAAATGTTTCATCACCTCCTAGTAGGACAAATCTGGAGCTTAAACTTTCATGGGCTTTTGCAGGGATAATCCAAATCCAAACTATACTAGGATTATACACAGGAAGTGGTCTTTTGGAAAGCCCTGTGGTAGTTTTAATGTACAGCTAAGTATGAAAATCACCAATCTTGAGCAATACAATCTCATTTGTTTTGTCAATGTCTTACTTACAAGTGGGTTTGTGATCTTGTTATGGCAAATGTGGAAAAGTCTGGGGAAAATTTCCTCACCTCCAGACAGTAACATGGCACTGTGGCACATGTCTGTAATCCTAGTGACTCAGGAGGTGGAGGCAGAGGGATAGCAAGTTTGAGGTCAGAGACAGCCTGTGAAACTTAACAAGACTGTCTCAAGATAAAAAGTAAAAAATAGGCTGGGGGTGCAGCTCAGTGGTAGAGGGCTTGCAAAGCATGCTTGAGACCCTGGGTTCAACCCTCCAGTACCAAAAAACAAAAAACAAGCAAACAAACTCCCCCAGCAATTATGGACCAGGTTGCTGCTGCTTTGCTTTTTTTAAAAGATATTTTCTCTGAATATACTGATTAAAACAACTGCATCTATCTTGCAATCATAAGCAACACCAGACATCCCCTTTCCTCCAGCTCCTCCAAGGGTAAAATTTAAATACCTTTAATATACAATTTTAAATATGTGGACAAACACAGTGGTGCATGCCTGCAATCCCAGCAACTCGGGAGGTAGATGCAGGAGGAATAAAAGTTTGAGGCCAGAGGCAGCCTGCATAACTTATCAAGACCCTGACTGAAAATGAAAAATAAAAAAAATGGGCTGGGGGTGCAACCCAGTGGTAGAGCATCTGCAAAGTATGTGCAAGGCCCCGGGTTCAACTCCCAAGTATAAAAAAAAAATTGGAAGCAGTTGTCCTAGAGCTTTCCTGAGTATTCCATACAATTTTCTGATGTTCTTACTGCTCAAAGGTACACTGGATTTTCCTTGGTTTGCAGCTGAACATCTGGATATTCCAAAACAATTCCCTTAGTAGACAAATGTTCCCTTGCATGATTACAAGTGGTAGAATGGGTGCAGGGGATGGAGAACTAGCCTCTACCATCTCCCTCCCTTACTTCCTATGTGCACTCTTTCCTGAATAAAGGAACCAAATTAACACAGGATAGATCAATAAGAGCAATCCAAATAAGTTTTATTAATTTTACATGTACGTGATATCTCCACAAGATACTGAAGTTCAGAAAATGGCCAAAACAAGATGCTTTTATACTTTTTAGACAAAGAATAATACACTCGTGAAGAAATGACAAGATAAAGGGATCTCTGGACTAGCGTAGTAAATTCTAGGGAGTTCACTAAGAAATATAGCAAAGGATGTAAAGCTAGTGGAAGATAAAGGTTATATCAGTGAGTTTATTTACTCAGGTTCATTACAGTCCCAATTAATAACCTGTGGACTGTTTTCTCATCTGGGTATGGAGAAGACATCCCTGAAAAAATAATCTTTATGGCTTGTTGTGAGTAGCAAAAGACAGCCGAACTGGGCCTTTCTGCACCTCCTCAAGTGATTTCAATCTAGAATACTTGATATAGTAATTTGGTGTAGTTTGGATGGTACATCTGTACCTCCTTTGTGGGTATATGGATTACGCCATATACTTTTAGCTTTGTCACTTTGTTTACTATGCCATCACACAGCTCTGTCAAAGGGTTAAGGTTTACGTAAGGGAATTATTATATAAGAAAAAAGTTTTCTTTTTGAATGACAACTGTTAAAACAGAGATTGCTAGAGGCCTACCCATTATTCCTCCTCCTCCTCCTTCTCCTCCTTTTCTTCTTCTTCTTCATCTTTGTCTTCTTTTGTGGTAGTGGGGGATTGAACCCAAGGTGTTACACATGGTTTGCAAGCACTACCACTAAGCTGCAGCCCCAGCCCATTTTTAAATTTTACCTTGAGACAGGGTCTCACTAAGTTACACAGGCTGCCTCTGGTCTCAAATTTGATCTCCTCCTGCCTCTCAGCCTCTCAAGTTGCTGGTATTACAGGCATGCACCACCAATCCTGGCCACTTCTTACCAACAGAATCTCTCTGCTATTAGTGGTGGCAATATGTTCTGCAAAAGCACTCCATCTCCCAGCCTGTCTTGCAACTAGGGATGGTCATGTGACTGATTTGTGACCAAGACACAAATAGAAGATGTTGGGAAGGATTTCTGGGAAAGTTTTTGAAGCCCAGACTGGCCTTGAACTTGGAATCTTCCTGCTTCAGTCTCCTGAGTGCTGTTATCCAGATGTGTGCTATCTCACCCAGCTCATTTTGTGATTTTAAGAACATGAGCCATGATACTCACATGATGGAACTGTCAGCTCCTTGCCCCCACCTCACCACCTGTAGTCTAAAGAGTATCCCACCTTGTTGTTGTTGTTGTTAGGTGCCATCAAGTCAGTATCTGACTCACAGCGACCCTATGTATAACAGGGGAGACAGTATTGTTACTACTTCTCTGCTACTCATAGGGTTTTCAATGGCTGATTTTTTTTTTTTTTTTTTTTTTTTTTTTTTTTTTTTTGTGGTGGAGAGTGAGTTGCCGGGTTGTTCTCCCAAGCCTGTAGCACCTGGTGTTCCCAGGAGGTCTCTAGTCCAAGTACTAAGCAGGCCTGACCCTGCTTAGCTTCTGAGATTTGACAGGATTAGCACCTCTGTTGTAGCAGGGTCTAGTCCTTGGCTCCATTGCCAAGAAAAGAATTTCAAGAGGCGTAGGAGAGAAACAAAGTTATTAATTAGGGATAACGGGGGATTTAAGCATGGGCATTCGGAGAGAAAAAGGGACACTTAAAAAAAGAATAATAGCACACATCCAGAACAAGGACAAAGGCTTCTCCAGAGAGAGAGAGCAAGAATCACGTTTGAATGCCTGAACAACAGCTATAAATACATCTTTGTGGCCTTTCAAGTTACATTGCTCAAAGGATGTAATTTACAACTAAGTTCAAAGATTAAGCAAAGTCCAACAAACACTATGAACTGGTTCACCTATTCTTTCTATCTTAAAGAATTTCCTCTTTTGTAAATGAAATTCTAAGTTGGCTTTACAAGGTACATTGTATAGGTTTAGGGGTGAGAGAGAAGTGCCAGCAAGACAAATATAGGCCAAAATAGGTGGAAGGAAGAAGTTGCATTGCTGATGAGAGGATTCGAAAAGATTAAGTAGATATGTTTTGCTAAACTTTTTACCCAAAGAACTTCTCTTTAGTAAAATGAGACAATAAAATGGTCCAGGAGGTGCATTGTATAGGTTTACAAGTAAGAAAAGTTGCTACTAAGATGCATAGGTTGAAGTGGACAAAGGAATTCTTACTATAAGAATTCTATAAGAATACTATAAGAATTACTAAAGGAATTCTGACTATACTTAGTCACATGGAAGTGTCTAGGCATATGTTGACTGCAAATATGATCCATAATTTTGTTTGTGAGGTTCTCAAAGAAGTACAGGATTACAGAGGAGAAAGTAAGGTTAGACTCGAAGGTCACATTCAGGCCCTAAGCATGGGCTATTGCTATCTTAACATTTCCATTATGAAATATTTCTCAAAATGCTCCCTCTATTCAAGCAGTCTTTACAGTAGTTTTCTTGGTAGTTGTGTCAAAATTGTTGACCCTCAGCTGGAGAGATTTAAACCAGATCCTGGGGTGAGGGCTCTTTTCCCTTCCCATGTTTCCCCAATGTCCCTGTCTTTCTATCCTGCCTCAGAACCAAAAGGAGACTGGATCCTTAATGAACACAAAGTGCCATGCCAGCCCTGAACTCACTTCTTCTAGATTTATTTTGCGTAAGTGATACATTTTTATCAAGTCGAGTTTCTCTAGTTAGAGTTTTTTCAATAGATGCAGCTGCACTAATCCTTAAATGATGCATTGTCTCAAGGCAAAAGTATCAAAAGAATATTAACACTGCAGAGTTCTTGAACATATCCAAACTCCTAGTGTTGGGCCTTATATTTATACCTGTTTTTGTTTCTCTGAGAGGATCTCCTTTGTTTGAATTTCCTTTATTAAAATTGCCTTTAATATCTCCACTTCCTTTCAGGAGATCCTATTCTTCACAATGAGGCGTTGGGCTCATATCCAGCTTCCTTTCTGAAATCAACATTTTTTCAAGTCTGAATTATTCTTTCTATTTAGAATATGACCTTAGCAAGAAAGTCCAGGGTGGGTGTGCATAGTCCTAGTTCAGTTCCCTTGGAGATATTTTTACCTAATTTTTCCTAGTGTCCATTAAGTAACTTTATGTCAAGTGCACTCAGGTCTCCCAAAGACAGATGTTAATTCTGAGCAGTACAAAGTACATGCTGCAAAAGAGAAACCTCTGACCTTCTCATAATTAATATAGCTTCACCCTCCTCACTGATACTGGTAGAACATCAGTTTTTTTTAACACCTAGCTTTCAGATTGTGTGGAAGAGGCATTAAAAAAAAAAAAGTTGGTTGATGTGGCAGATACCTGTAATCCTAGCAACCCAGGAATTAGAGATGGAAGATCACAGGTTCAAGGCCAGAGGCAAGCTTGTACAATTTAGCAAAACCCTGTCTCAAAATAAAAAAATAAAAAAGGGGCTAAGGGTGCAGCTTAGTGGCAGAACACTTCTAGTATGTGAGAAGCCCTGGGTTCAACTGCCAGCCCCCATTGCCAAAAAAAAAAAAAAAAAAAAAAAAAAAAGTTTGAAATAAGCTTAAGAATCGGGTTCTATAACTGAGCCATCTACTTATTTTTTTTTCCTTTTTCCCTTTATTGATAAATGTTGGTGGGGTATAGAGTAATACAGCATTTGCTTTTTCTATTGTGCAATTATTACATCACTTTTGGTTATACTTTCTTCAACTTACAAAATTTATGGAAACTTTGATTAATATGTAGTGAAACATGTATGCACTTACGGGTCATATTCCCCTATCTTTCCCTTGTGCTTATGAAGTTGTATCGTTTACATTGAGATTATCTTTCCCTCCTTTATCTCTTTATGTTGTTTCCCCTCCCCTTCCCACATTCCACAACCTTTGCTAGTTCCCTCCCTCCTTCTTCCTACTCTACTTATATTTTCGCTTTTTATCTAAGTTAAATTTTTCATTTTTATATACCTGCTTATGTATAGTTTTTATCTTCCTTAAAGTAAGATTCAAAAATAGAGAACACATCACGAATTTGTGTCTCATCCTTGCACAGGGGCCATGCTAATCTCTATTTTGTTCCAATTTTAGTATATGTGCTGCCAAAGTGAGCACGAACCATCTACTTCTTAATGGTCTCTACTTTGCTAAACAAGCCTCAAGCTTTGGAAATACCCCATGTCTTCACTGTGTGCCAAATTAAATTCTTGTAGGTGTCATCCTCCTACTATCCTCTCCAAAATTAAAATTTTGATTAAGGTCTCACACTCCCACTGCTTTAGTAGGAGAGAGGCAATAGAAAGACCTTATCCTCTGAAACAAGTTATCCTCCACCCCCATGGATAGGGATAGGATGGGGAGATTTGCTTTTCCAGTTACATAAATAACATAGTCTCCTAGAGAAGCTTTCCAGATGGTTTTTTGTTTGCTTGTTTTGTTTTTCTGGACTGACCTTCTGTTTGCTTGTTCAAGGTTGAGCATTTGCCTGGTGCCCTATGGGATCATGAGCTGAACCATATTGGGAAGAGAGAATAACAGCTTCATCCAGTGGCTTGGCATCCCAGAAAATTTCCTACTGACTTGGTAGACAATGGTCTGCTTTTTGCACAATGCCTTTATTTGAACAGGAGGCAAACCAGGAAAAAGAAAACATGTATGTGCTAACCAATCCATTGGGCTCTTTGTTCAATAGTTACGTCAAAAGGTTTAGAGGACAAAGGTTGAATTAGTGGCCAGATTGAAGACTTTGTTCTAGCTGCAAAATAAAACTTATATTTCCTATTAGTGATGTAGTCTCAGATACTTGAACAGAAATTATTTTTTCCCATAGAATGATGACAGTATTATGAGCATATATAATGTTTACCAACTTCATAACTCTGCAGATAAATGGAATGCCATGGCAGGAAAAGCAACTCTATTAGCACAGTAGGCTAAGAAGTTACACATAACAGGCTTAAGGGAAAAGAGGGGAGAAAAAAAGGAAAGAAAGGGAGTTGTCCCATTTCTCTGTACCTTATAGTTATTCCTTCTACCTCCACTTCTTTGAAAAGATTACAGTAAATCATCAATTGCTTAACTAGTTAGGGCTAGATAAGTTATGAGAAAATCATATTAAGGGCCAGTGAAAGGACAAAATCTATGCATGAGAAGACTGGAAATATTTCAATGGAAGTCATTAAATGTTCCATAACTTCTGGGAAAGATGGTACTCTAGGAAAAGGAACAAACTAAACCAAAGCTAGAAAAGAAAAAAAAATTTTTTTCTCAGTACACAGTACTGAGGAGTTGAATCACGGCTTCACACGTGTATTTTGTAAGTGCTCTAACTGGACTGCACCCCTAGTTCATTTTTTATTTTTTATTTTGAAGCAGGGTCTTGCTAAATCATGCAGGCTGCCTTTGGCCTTGAATATGCAATCCTCCTGCCTCAGCCTCCCAAGCTGCTTGTGTTGCAGGGGTGCGCCATCACATCTGGCCAGAAAAGAAATTTCAACAATAATGAAACTAGAGTACTGATAGAATCCACACCACAGATTATGAAGAATATCTTCAGTTTATATCTAAAGCAAGGAAATCAATGGGATTTGATAAGAATTCCCTCCAAATAGTAACTTGGTGCTATTTTTTGTAAATAAATGAGATATTCATGAATGCTCAGTAGTGACTTGAAACTTGAAGGAATAAGGACTTAGGGCCATAGTGGGCCATGAAAAAATGAAGAACACCCTTGGTGTCCATTCCCAGATGGTAAGGAAGGCAGAACTGAAGAAGAGACATTGTACCATACATTTTTACTTTCCAGGATTCAGTTTCCTGACCCTTGACCGAAACTTGGACATGAAGGGAGGCTAAAGGGTTAAAGGGTTACCAACTGAGTGACCTGCAATGCAGATCTGCCACTATTGACCTAAGTAAACTGAGCAGAGTAAACCAGTACTTTTTATAAGGTAAAAATCCAATGACAGGCTGGATCTGAAACTTTCAAGCTAAAAACCAAAACAAAATAGTAGCAATGAGCACATCAAGTACCTGGATCTTGGTTGTGGTTCTCAGGGATCAGAGCTCCTTGAGAAATGGCTAATTCTAAGCCTGGGGCAGAATATATGCAAGATAACTCTGAATCATCTTGTGGTGCCAAAAAAGCAAGGAAGTGCTCAACAAACGGCTGGACACTGGGGTTTGTGCCTGTAGTCCCAGATGGATGATCCCTAGAGTTCAAGAGTTTAAGATCAGCTTGGGTGACACTGGGAGACTGCGTCTCAAAGCAAAAATAAGCAAACAAAACAAAACAAAAAAAAATCCCACAGTGATGGGTGCATGTCAGAGGAACACAGAAGCAACCTAAGTAGCTCCCAATGGCCAAAACTGGAACAATCTGATCATCACAATAAAGTGGCATTGAATTATAACCAGAGTATAAAATAAATATCCATGAGTTCATTCTGAGATAAAAGATTGAATATGTAAATAAATGCGGAAGAAATAACAAATCACTTGTACAGAAGAATTCCAAATAATTTATGTGATTACTGCCTCCTCAAAGTGGAGGATAACTCCCCATTCCTTAACTATGAGCTTGTGTGATGGAAAAGGGATTATAAATACATACGTACATACACAACTTTGTGGTTGGGTGCCTTCGAGTCAGTACCCGACTCATAGCAACCCTCATAGGGGTTTCAATTGTTGACTGTTTCGGGATTGCCTTGGGAGTGGATTGCCAGGCCCTTCTCCCATTTTTGCGGTGCTGGGAATTGAACTCTGGACCTCAGAGACTGCAGCGCAGTGCTCTACCAACTGAGCTAAACCCCAGCTACACAACTTTAAGGTGAAGAAACTTAACAAACATTACCTCAATCAAAGACAACATCAGCTGTGATAAGTCACGTTGATGATAACATGCACCCTTTGGCATGATGTGATGAAAATGCATCTTATCTCTGTAGTCTTTCTCCCAAAAACCTATAATCCTAGTTGAATTATGACAAAAACAGATGAATTCCATGTGAAGGACATTCTGCAAAATACCTGAATTGTATTGTTCAAAGATATGAAAGTCTGAGAAACGGATATAGCCAAGAAGGTCGTGAGGGGACATGATGTGAATGTGATCATGGAACAGAAAAACACTATTAGTTTTTCATTAGTAAAAACTAAAGAAGCTGGGTGCAGTGGCTCACACACGTAATCCCAGCAACTTGGGAGGCAGAAGGATTGCAAGTTTGAGGCCAGAGGCAGCCTGCACAAGTTAGTGAGACCCTGTTTCAAAAGAAAAAATAAAAGAGGGGCTTGGCGTGTAGTGCTAGTGCCACAGTGCCTGCAAAGTATGCGTGAGGACCTGGGTTCAAGCCCCCAGTACCAAAACAAAAAAACAAAACTTAAGAAAATCTCAATAAAGTAGGGACTTCATATGTATTTATACTATATCAAATGTACTGTAAGATGTTAATATTAGCAGAAACTGGCCAGGCCCAGTGGTACATGCCTGTAATCCCAGTGACTTGGGAGGTGGAGACAAGAGGATAGCAAGTTGGATGTCAGAAAGAGCCTGTGTAATTTAGTGAGACCCTGATTCAATATTAAAAATATAAAGTGGATTGGGGGTGCAGCTCAATGGTGGAGTGCCCTGGGTTCAATACCCCAGTACTGCAAAAACCAAACAACAACAACAACAACAACACCTCATCATAGGGCATGTAAGAAACCTACTGTCTTCAAATTTTCCTGTCAACCTAAAATAACGCTTATTTAAATATTTTTTTAAAACTTCAAATGCTACATAAATTTTGGCTGGGTGTGGTGGTGCATGCCTATGTTCCCAGTGACTGGGGAACTGGCGGCAAAGGATCACAAGTTTGAGGCCAGAGGTAACTTACTTAACTTAGCATGACCTGACTCAAAATAAAAAAATAAAAAATGGGCTGGGGTTGTAGCCCAGTGGTAGAGCATTAGCAAAATATGTGTGAGGCCCTGGGCTCAACCCTCAAGAACCATAAACAATAAATACTACATAAATTAAGGAAAAAACAAAACAAACCACTAGAAGTGCTGCAGATGAAGCTCACTGGTAACACATGTGGTTAGTGTGCCCCAGCAGACGCAACTGTTTGTCCTATAATTCTATTGAATTAAAACCCTATCTATCTGTTCAGGGCTCAGATTTAGCTCAGTTGGTAGAGTGCTGCACTGCAGTCTCTGAGGTCCCGAGTTCAATTCCCAGCACGGCAAAAATGGGAGAAGAGCCTGGCAATCCACTTCCAAGGCAATCCCGAAACAGTCAACCATTGAAAATCCTATGAGGGTCGCTATGAGTTGGATACCGACTCGATGGCACCCAACAACAACAACAACAACTATCTGTTCAAGACCTATGCTTCTGACCAACTGGCTATGCATTGGAGATTCTCATAACCCTTCCCTCTGGTTCCATAATTTTCCAGAATGGTTTACAGAACTCAAGAAAACTTTACTTATTTTTACTGTTTTATCATACGGGATATAACTCAGGCATAACCAAAGCAAGGAATGGATGGTGGTGGAGCAGAGCCTCTATGCCCTCTCTAGGCATATCACCCTCCCCACACCTACATGCACCTAGCCACCTAGAATCTCAACAGATCTTGTTGTTCAAGAGTTTTGCATTGAAGAATTTTAAGTGTGAATGTATGGTTTGATTCTAAAATGTCCCACAAAGGTCATATGTTTGACTGCTAAGCCCCCACATGGTTGTACTGTTTGAGAAACTATGGAACTTTGGGAGATGGGATCTCCCTGGGGGAAATAGGTCACTGGGAGTGGGCCTTTGGAGGTTTTGTACATTGGCCCCCAGTTCTGGTAGGTTCTCTGGTTCCTAATGTCATGATGTGAAGTCCTCCATCACAGACTTTGCCACCAGCTGCTCTGCCATGTATCTCAACCACTATGAACTGAAATCCTCTAAAGCACACGCTGAATAAATCTTTCCTACTCTTACCGCCACCAAATGCAAAATGTTTGGTTTTGTTTATTGGATGGTGGGGATTGACCCCAGGGCCTTGCACAAGGTAAGGCACATACTCTACTATTGAGCTATTTCCCTTGCTCCAAGAGTTTTTAGAGCTTGACCTCTAGTGCCCCACCCCCTTCTATGAAGGTTGGTTTGTGGGCTGAAAGTTGAAATCCTTTGTATTAGTCAGGTTGTTGTTGCTGTAACAGAGAAACTGGTCAAAAGAAACTTATGGGGGAAGAGATGATTTATTAGGGGGCCCACAGTTAGAAGATCAGTCCAAAATGGCAATGGGGCAGATGGTAAGGCCAGTGGTAGAAGACCTTAGGCATGGCAAAAAGAGCTTAACAGAATAAAGGGTTTGGGATAAAACTCCCAAGCCCCACCCCGAGGGAGGCACTTCCACAAAGTTATAACCCTTCCTCCCAAAGTTCCATGACACCTGCAAATAGCACCACCAGGTGAGGACAAAACATTCAAACACATGACCTTTGGGGAACATTCAGATCCAAACCATAACATCCTCTAATGCTGTAATGGTTTGGTCTTTCTGATAGCTGATCCCAGGGGACTTTGAGGTTAAGAACCCATCCTTAGGGTAGAGAATGGGGGGATGGGGGACACGTTTTAAGGATGAAAGGGCAATGGTTACGGGGAAGGATGATTCCTAGAACACTGCAATGTTTACCGCTCAGATTGTTCTCTTTTCTACTCCCGTGTATTTATCACTAAATCCTAAAGGAACAAAAATACGAAGGACTATTTTATTAAAAACTCTGGGAGACACTGGGACCTAGGTGATACACCATGACAAAAAGACAGGGGAAAGTAATTTTTCCCTCTTTGGAAAAGTGCTCCAGAAAGGCCAAAGCAACTTTGCCATGGGCTGGAAACCCAAACTATAGAACAACAACAGGAGACAACACCTTTAGTGTAGACACAGGAGTAATCTGCACCAGGCACTGCCCATGTTAGGGGCTTCATGTGCAGCTGATTATATCAGAGGCAGGCACAGGATAAGGACAGTGTTCATGAGATCTTGGAGAGTTCCACGAACATGTAGGAGACACTTTTAGGCTGTCTTCTCTAATGGTTGAGAAAGGCTAAAATGCAACAGAATGGGGAGAGTCTCTCAGACTCAACTTGCATGAGCTGTTATAACATCTCATTAGACCACCAAGGTAAGATACTTTTAAAAATATGAATTATACTCCCACATGTTTTTTTAATTATGCCTTTGAAGTATGGTATTGCTTAAGTATTGAACAAATAACAAATATTAAAGGAACTCTGAGACAAGGTTTCTTTTTTTAATCATTGTTTTATTTTGAAATAATTACAATTCACAGGAAGCTTAAAAGATACAGTACAAAGGGAGCCTGTGTATCTTTGCCCAGTTTTCTCCAATGGTAACATCTTAATTACTATTGTACACCACTGAAATCAGGAAATTGACATTGATGCATCCATAAATATTCTTTAGATTTTACATGTACTTTTATCTAAAATTCTGTGCACTTTTATCATGTGCAGATTTGTACAACCACCCCATCATCAAGATGCAAAATAGTTTTAATGACCACAAATATCCCTCTTGCTTTTCCTTTATAGTCAAACATATCCATATCCCTTTCCACTCTCTCCCACCCTGCTCCTAATCTCTTGCAACCACGAATGTCTTTCTCTCTATAATTTTGTCATTTAAAAAATGTTATAGAAATGAAATCATGCAATATGTAACCTTTTGAGATTGGTTTTTTCACTCAGTATGATCTGAGAGGTTTCTATTTTAAGGACTATATGTTAATGATTATGACTTTGTATTTGTCATGGGATAAAATGATACTTAAATCAAGACTTTCCCAGATTCACCTAATAGCTGGTATTATTTCTGACATATATTGGCATCTTTGTATTACTTTATGTTTTAAGAAGTCTTACTTGTCAGGCGTGGTGGTACATGTTTATAATCCCAGTGATTAGTGAGGTGGAGACAGGAGGATCACAAGTTCGAGGTTAGGTGCAGGCTTTGTAATTTAGCATGAACCTATCTCAAAACAAAAGGTAAAAAATGGATTAGGGGTGCAGCTCAGTGGTAGAGCAGTTGTGTAGCATGCTTGATGCCCTAGGTTTTTAAACCCCCAGTACTGAAGAAAAGAATAGAAGAAGAAAAAGAAGTCTTACCTGTAAACAGCACTAGGGTAACATCAGTTAAATGTTAACTAAATGACCTTTTCATTGTAAATACATTTTTCCACCAACATAAATGGCAACTATACACATGGAAGTCACCAGACAGAACATATAGGAACAAAATTGACTACATTTGTGGAAAGAGACAATGGAAAAGCTCAGTATCAAATGTCAGAACAAGACCAGATGGTGATTTTGGATCAGACCACCAACTGCTCATATGGAGGTTCAAATAGAAACTGAAGAAAATTAGAACAAGTGTACAAGAGCCAAGGTTGGATCTTGAGTATATCCCACCTGAGTTCAGAGACCACCTCAAGAACAGGTTTGATACATTAGACACTAATGACCAGAGACCAGATGAGTTGTGGAATGACATTGAAGACACCATTCATGAGGAAAGCAACAGATTATTAAAAAGACAGGGAAAAAATAAAAAACCAAATTACATATCAAAATAGACTGTGACATTTGCCCTTGAACATCGAGCAACTAATGTAAAACGAAGACAAGATGAAACTAAGGAACTAAACAGAAGATTTCAAAGGGCAGCTCAAGAGGACAAAACCAAATATTAAAATGACATGTGCAAACAGCTGGAGATAGAAAACCAAAAGGGAAGAACATCTGTATTTCTCAAGCTTAAGGAATTGAAGAAAAAACTCAAGCCTTGAGTAGCAATAGTGAAATATTCTACAAGGAAAATATTAAGCAATACAGGAAACATCAAAAGAAGAGAGAACGAATACACAGAGTTATTATACCAAAAAGAATTGGTGAATGATCAACCTTTTTTTTTTTTTTTTTTGCGGTACTGGAGGTTGAACCCAGGGCCTCACGCCTGCATGCTCTGCAAGTGCTGGACCTCAGCCCATTTTTTTTTTACTTTTTGAGACAGGGTCTCGTTAAGTTACGCAGACTGCCTCTAGTCCTCGAATTTGCGATTCTCCCGCCTCTGCCTCGGAGCCGCTGGGATTACAGGCGTGCGCCACCACGCCCGGCTAATGATCAACCATTTCAAGAGGCTGCATATACTCAGACTGGGATTTAGCTCAGTTGGTAGAGTGCTGCGCTGCAGTCTCTGAGGTCCCGAGTTCAATTCCCAGCACCGCAAAAATGGGAGAAGGACCTGGCAATCCACTCCCAAGGCAATCCCAAAACAGTCAGCCATTGAAAACCCTATGAGGGTCGCTATGAGTCAGATACCGACTCAGTGGCACCTAACAACAACAAGCATATAATCAGGAACCAATGGTACTGAAGGACGAAGTGGAAGCTACCTTGAAGGAATTTGCAAAACACAGGCTCCAGGAACTGATATAACACCAATTGAGATGATTCAACAAACAGATGCAGCACTGGAGGTGCTAACTTGTTTATGCCAAGAGATTTGGAGAACAGTTATCTAGCCAATTGACAGGAAGAGATGCATATTTGTGCCTATTCCCAAGAAAGGGGATCCAACCAAATGTGGAAACTATCAAACAATATCATTAATATCACATGCAGGTAAAATTTTGCTAAAGATCATTCAAAATCAACTGCAGCAGTATATAGACAGGGAATGACTGGGAAATCAAGCCAGATTCAGAAGAGGACATGGAGCCAGGGACATCATTGCTTATGTCAGATGGACATTAGACAAAAGCAGAGAATACCAGAAAGATGTCTATCCATGTTTTATTGATGATGCAAAGGCATTTCACTGTGTGGATCGTAACAAATTATGGATAACATTGTGGAGAATGGAAATACCAGAGCACTTAATTGAACTCATGACGAATCTGTACATGGATCATGGCAGTTGTTCGAATAGAACAAGGAAACACTGCCTGGTTTAAAGTTGAGAAAGGTGTGCTTCAGGGCTGTATCGTTTCACCATACCTCTTCAATCTTTACGCTGAGCAAATAATCCGAGAAGCTATATTTTATGAACAAGAATGTGGCAGCATGCTTGGAGGTAGAGTTATTTACAACCTGCATTATGCAGATGACACAACTATGCTTGCTGAAAGTGAAGAGGATTTGAAACATTTACTGATGGAGATCAAAGAACACAGCCTGCATCATGGATTTTGCCTCAATATTAACAAAACAAAAATCCTTACAAGTGGGTCAGTAAACAACTTCACAATAAATGGAGAAAAGGTTGAGGTTGTCCAAGATTTTGCTTTACTTGGCTCTACAATCAACACCCACGGAAGTAAAAGTCAAGAAATCAAAAGACGTATTGCCCTGGGAAAAGCTGTGGCAAAAGATCTCTTTAAACTATTGAAAAGTAAAGATGTCACATTGAAGAGAAAGGTGCCCTTGCCTCATGCCATGGCAGTTTCAGTTGCGTCATATGGTTGGGCAAGCTGGACACTGACTAAGAGAGATAGGAGAAGAATTAATGCTTTTGAATTATAGTACAGGAGACAAATATTGAATATGCCATGGACTGCCAAAAGAACCAACAGATCTGTCTCAGAAGTGCAACCAGAGTGCTCCTTGGAAGCAAGGATGGCTAGACTGCATCTGACTTATTTTGGACATGTTGTCAGGAGGCACCTATCCCTGAAGAAGGACATCATGTCTGGGACACTAGCAGGTCAATGGAAAAAAAGGAAAACCCTCAATTAGATGGAGTCACACAGTGTCTGCAACATTGAGCTTAAACATAAGTAAGATCATGTGTCTGCTACTGAATTGGGAAGTGTTTTATGCTGTTGTACACAGGGTTGCTATGAGTCGAACTTGACTCAAGAGTACCTAACAACCACCACCACTGCATAATGGGATAGCTTAAGGCAAGTGTTCAAAGGTTACATTTTGTCCAAACAAAATAATGAGGGTGTTTATCTCATATGAGAGAAAGATGCTTCAGGGGGAATTTCTTAGGGAACTAGGACAAAAATATTGTTGTTGTTAGGTGCCATCGAGTCGGTGTCCGACTCATAGCGACCCTCATAGGGTTTTCAATGGCTGACTGTTTCGGGATTGCCTTGGGAGTGGATTGCCAGGCCCTTCTCCCATTTTTGCAGTGCTGGGAATTGAACTCGGGTCCTCAGAGACTGCAGTGCAGCGCTCTACCAACTGAGCTAAATTCCAGCCCCCAAATACAAGGAAGACAAAAATCTTACAAACTTTACAAACTCTTGAGAACTATTTTCCTTTTCAAAGTATCGAGCAATTATTGTTGTTGTTAGGTGCTGTAGAGTCAGTATTTGAATCATAGTGACCCTATGTACAACAGGCAAAACACTATTGTCAGTGCTTCTCTGCAGTTCATAGGGTTTTCAATGGCAGATTGATTTTTGGGAGTGGGTTGCTGGTCCGTCTCCCAAGCCTACAGCACCTGGTGTTCCCAGGCGGTCTCCCATTCATGTACTAACCAGGCTTAGCTTCTGACCCTGCTTAGCTTCTGAGATCTGTCGAGATGGGGTGCCACAGGATACAGGCTTTTGGGATCATTTTGGCAATATTTACCAAATTTGAAGTGCTTATATCATTTGTTCTGCAATTCAACTTTTAGTAATCTGTTCCTCCAATGTAATTATATGTGTACAGATGATGTTTATATATACATAATGTTTTGTGCAATATTGTTAGCTATATTGAATTGTTAGAAACTATGTAAATTTCTTCTATATTGGAAAAGGTTAAATAAATTATAGCACATTAAACTATGAAATACTATACAGAATTAAAAAAAATTAAGTTGATTAAAGTGCTATAATGAAAAAAATAAATGATGAGGGTCTAGAAGGATGCACAGAAAATTGTTACAGTGGTTATTATGGGCAAGGGGTGGCTTGGGAAGAAAAATAAAAACTTTTTATTATTTAATAGTGTCTGATTTTTCCAAAATGACACCTACAGTTATGCTGTGTAGCTACTAAGAAATTAAGGAAGTTTGATCAACAGAATAAATCCCAAACACAGCAATAGAAAGACCATGTTAGCTACTTATCTTGCTATTTAATTAAATTAATTAACTTATATATATGTGTATTTATTTACTTACATAGTTGGGGGTTGAACATAGTTCCTTGCATGCAACCACTGGATTGTACCACCTGCCTATTTTAAGAAAAAATTTGAGACAGGGTCTTGGTAAGTTACACATGCTGCCTTTGGCCTTGAATTTGTGATCTTTCTGCCTCAGCCCGCATAGTTGCTGGGATTATAGGTGTGAGCCACCATACCTGGTTTATCTTGTGATTTTAAAATTCCATTTGGAGCAGGGTGGTGTGGTACGGGCCTATACTCCCAGTAACTCAGGAGGCTGTGGCAGAAGAAATGAAGTTGGAGCCCAGAGACAGCCTGTGTAACTTAATGAGGTCCCCACTCAAAATAATAATGGGCTAGGAATGCAGCCCAATGGTAGAGAACTTGCAAAGTATGTGTGAGCCCCTGGGTTCAACCTTCAAGTACCACAAATTCTGGCAATGTAGGGTGGCAACGTTTATAGATGTAACTTAGTATTTGGACTTGCCATACAAAACTAAAAATATATTTGATATTTTGGAAATAGGGGTTGAAGTTATATACAGTAGTTTTAAAATGACCTGAGTTAGATATTTTAACTGTTTGAAAATAAGTTTTCTGCTAGAAAAAGACAAACTGAGGAATCTATTCAGCCACACAGACTGGAACTTGAATTCTTGTGTATCCCTACAGTGCCTCACATGGAATAAATACTCTCAAAGGATGAGTCCACAGTTCAAATCTTTTTAGTAGCATCTACTTATTTTAAATGGGAGAAGGATGTGTCAATCCATTCCCGAGGCAATCCGAACAATCAGCCATGGAAAACCCTGTGAGGGGCACTATGAGTCCAATTTGACTAGTCCTCCCCCCACTTTTTTTTTTTAAATCTTGAGACTGGGGTCTCACTAATTTACTCAGGCTGCCTCTGACCTCTAGTGGATTGCTATGTCCTTTTCTCCTTTTGCAGTGCTGGGGATTGAACCCAGGTCCTCAGTGCAGAGCAGCACTCTATCAACTAAGCTAAATCCGAGTTCAATACCCAGCACGCAAAAATGGGAGAAGGACCTGGCAATCCACTCCCGAGGCAAACCCGAAACGGTCAGCCATTGAAAACCCTGTGAGGGTCGCTATGAGTCAGATACCGACTCAACAGCACCTAACAACAACAAATGCAGCCCATTTCAGAACTAGACAGAGTATAAAAGGGAAAAAAAGCAAGCCTGTTGTTACTTGTTATATATATTTACATTATATACATATGTCTGCAGCCATAGCTCCCTAGCAACAATCTCGCCTGATCTCAGAAGCTAAGCAGGGTCTGCCTGTTTAGTCCTTGGATGGGAGACTGCCTGGGAATACCAGGTGCTGCAGGCCAGGGAGAAGGACCTGGCAATCCACTCCCTAAACAATCTGCCATTGAAAATCCTATGAATAGCAGAGCAGCACTGACAACAGTGCCAGGCATGGCACAGTGTCAGGGAGTGTTTTGTGTTGTTAAGTCAGGTCGCTGAGTCGATCGACTCCACGGAGCCTAACAATTATCTATATATATATATGTAGATATATGTTAGTATTCGGGACTAAATCTAGGGCCTCAAGCATGCTGGGCAAGTACTCTACCACTGAGTCACCCCGCTCCCCAGTTGCTTTCTTATTTTGAGTTAGGGTCTTGCTAAACTGTGCAGGCTGCCTCTGGCCTCGAATCTGCCATTCTCCTGCCTCAGCCTCCCAAATATGTATAGTTATATTTTCGCTTCCACTAGAGGAAAGGGGTGTAAGTGAAACGTTTCCTTGGTGTAAAACTGTGGACAAATCACTCTACTCATGTCTATATTTTCATCTGAAAAGCTGGAATAACTTCTTCCTAGAATTGCCCTCCACCCCCGCCCTGGGGAAGGATGAGTGAGTAAACTTACAACATGCTTACAATATAATGGCCATACCATATTTGTGCAATGAAATTTTCATGCAAGTTCAATACGGACCAGCGGGTAGAAAAGCACTTAGACTAAAATTTTATAAAAAATTAAAATGTACTCTAGTCCAGGGCAATCTCCTCCACCGCACTCATCTTCCCAATCACACCTATCTGGCCGGTGCAGGTCCGAGTAGTCGACTCTCAGTGCCCACTGGTGGACAAGAGGGGGCTGGCACAAACCAGGGGTCGCCCCCTCCCAGGCCTTGAACCTGAGTTTCCTTGGGCAGGTCGGCTAGGGATTCCGAAGACGGAACCCAGCCACCGACCGTCGTGCCTCGCCCATGGCCGTGCAGCCAACAGTTTAGCCCACCCCGGGGCAACTCTGCCACGGTTCTGGGGTCCTTTGCGGGCACTTCTACCTCCTCTTGGGGATTCGGTGCCAGGGCTTCCCGCCAGAAGGGGAAAGTGTTCAAGTCCTGCAGCCTGCGCCGGCGAAGCCGGAAGGCCCGTGGGGCCGTGGGAGGGCGGGCTGAGCGGGAAGCACAAGGCGCGCGCTCCCGCGAACGCAGACGCGAGCCTGGGGGCGCGCACGCGCGCCGGGCCGAGGGGCGGGAGGCGGGGCGGAGAGGCGACGGCGGGAAGAGGGCGCCCTGGAGCCGAGCCGAGGGTGGGCGCGAGCGCAGGGGCGGGCCCCGGGGGGAGGGCGTCGACGCCGAGGGGGCGGGGCCAGGCGAGGCGGGGACGCGCTCGCGGGCTGGGAAGGCGGGGGCGCGGCGCCCGCGGGAGCGTGCCCGGTCCCCGCCCCTGTTTCCCACTCTCCTTCCACCTCCGACCGGCCGGGGCTCCGGAGAGGCGCCGCTCGCCGGTCCCCGGAGCCGCCCTGCCGCCTCCGCCCGCCTCCCCCGATCGCGGCGAGTCCGTCAGTCCCCGCACGGCGCGCTGCTCCATCTGGGCCATGGATGGGTAAGTGCTGGGGCGGCGCGGCGGCCCCGCTGGGCTGCACCGGCCCCGCTTCCTCTCTCTCCGGCGTCCCGCCGAGGCCGGGGAGCCGGGGCGCGGCGCCGGCGGCCCGAGGAGCGGCCCTGACCGAGCCCGACGGCTGGGCTTCCGGGCGCCTCCGTGGAGGATCCCCGGATCGCGGGGGCGCCGTCCGCAAAGCCTCCCCTCCCTGCCCTCGGCGTCCCCGGAACGCTCACCTCTGCACAGCCTAGCGGCGCGCCCCGGGGGGCGGAGGGAAGCCCGGCCTGGCCGCCGGTGCCGGGGTCCGCCCTCCGCGCCCAGAGTCGGGGCAGCCCGGCCGGCTCCCCGACACTTCCTCTCTGAAAATGGTGCGCGGCGCTGGGGTAGGCGGAGGCGGCGCTCGGGGCGGACTGGCGGGCGGGCGGCCCCCTGCTCGGGGAGTTGCTGTTTACCGGCGGGGTGGGGCGGCGGCGGCGGTCTCCCGGCGGCGAGGCTAGCGGCCACCGAGTGGCGAACGGCCAGGGCGCGCGTCGGTACACGTCTGGGCGGCGACCAGGTCCCGAGCCCCGGGGCTGGCGGGGGACTGGCGGGGTCTCCGGACTTGCGCTGAGCTGTGTTAACGATCTATGTGCACTGGGCGTCCGGACTTAGTGACCAGGGACGCTTCCACCCTGTCCACTACCCCCGAGAAACTTCGTGAATTCGCTGCAGTGTGTGTAAGATGTTGTGTAAGTGCGGTTCTCGTGGAAGTTCCTAATGCCTGCAAATGAAACGGGGTCCGCAACCAAAATAAAAAGCGTTAGACCCACCTGTACCGTGCAAAAATACTTCTCTGGGAACTCAAGGGTGTGGAGTGAGACCTGATATTCTTTAATAATTAAATCATTATTGAAGAATCTTCGTGAGTTCCTGAGAGTCATATTATGTGTACAGTGATGTTTTTAAAAACTCCCCAGCTCTGTTAGAGTCCAGGTCCTTTCATTTAGTACCACTTTGCATTTGAGTTTTGTTCGGCCTCTTATCTTCTTTTGATGACAAGATTTTTGCAAGCTACTCGGTTGTGGAACGTATAGAACTTGCTTGAAAAGTAAAAGCCGGTTTGTTTATTGCCATGTAGTTGATACTAGAATCTTCTAACAATTTTTGCCCTCATTAGATTTCATTTCTCTTAGTTTTACGATATTAAGTGTGATTTATGGATCACCTCACTTGAATGCAGATTGCATACTGGTACGGGCATCAAAGTGTAATTTTGTTTAATTTTTTCTTTTTTTTCAGTACTGGAGGGTTGATCCCAGGGCCTCGCACATGCTAAGCAAGTGCTCTACCACTGAGCCCTATGCCTAGCCCCGTTTTTACTTTTTTCATTTAGACAGGGTCTCGCTAAATTTTGCAGGCTGCCTCTGGCCTCAAACTCGAAAACCTTTTGCTGACTTCTCCCAAGTTGCTGGCATTACAGGCGCCCCAGCTACAAAGTGCAGTTTTAGATTTATTTATGGTTATGATGGTCTTTAAAATGTTGTTTTTATTTAATTGAAGGTATTTTGTTTAATTGAAGCTCCCTGAGAGCATTAGGATTTATTTCACATTACTTTATTCATTTACATTTTATATGTGTGCAAAATCGTTTTAATTTGTTTAATTAGGTCAGTATATCACTTGAGGAAGACTGTGAAATTAGTATTTTATTATGTGTAGTGAATCGTCCTTAGTATGTTTGACTTAAGGTATGGGGAAGAAGGCTACCTTTTTTTGTCCTAAAATTTATAGTTAAGAGAAAGAGGACTTTTGAATTTTGTGTCTTAGCTGTTAAACCTTTGGATGACTGTGAAGTGCAGACTTACTCATGATGGTGTAAAAATTTTAGAAAAGCAAATTTGAAATTTCAGAAGTCTTCACGGGAAAATGAAAACGTCTACATGGTTATTGTTTAAAATAATGACCATGAAACAATTAAGACGTTTATTTACTTTTATGAAGTGATGATGTTATACTATTAATAATAGGTAGAATTTATTTGTACTTTTCTTTTAGGAAATATGGAGACAAATGATTATAAAGATGTAAAAGAGATGAATTTTTGTACAGCACAACTTTATAGGATTTTTACACCTTGATCTTAAAGGGGTGGGTGTTGAATACAGTGAATTTTGCCCTCAAGAAATTTATTAAATTTCTTTATTTTCTCACAGCCTGAAAAAGATTGTTTTCCTTTATTTTGTGTAGTTAAAAAACACCAAAGCACCAGTCAACATCGTTCTAGTTCCTTCTCAAATTCCAACTGTCTTTTGTACATTGTACGTGTTCATTTCCTCCTACAAAGAGCAATTTTATATTTAATTTTTTTTACCTCAGTTTTGACATAGTAGAAATTTTTTAAGGCAAATTTTTTGAAAATTTTGATGTTTATATTTATTTTAATTCTGGGAGACTGCCTTAACTATATTTTGGTGAATTGTTTTGCATGGTAAATGCAGATTTGCAAGATACTTTGTATTTCTGTAAAATCCAAGCCCTGGTTTTGTTTCATTTAAAACTTTAGATGTGAACAAATCTGTGATTTAAAAGAAAAAATTTAGTGCTTTTAAGTTTTGGTTTGGATTTGTTAAATAGAGGTATATGAGTAAACACATATTAAACGATAATTTGTTGTTTCCTGCGTTGCTATTGAGGCTTTGCTTTTACACTCTGCTGTTGCCAGACTGTTCCATCATTTTCTTTGTATTAACATTTCACAACTCATCATATTTTTATTTTCATTATTTGTTATTATAATGCTTTTTCTTTTTTCTTTAATCTTATTATCTCTTTTAAAAACTAGCTCTCTAACTTTGTTTTCCATTTTCTCTTTTTACTTTTTCCATACAGTGTTGTTACAGATCTTATAGCAGTCGGTTTAAAGGTAGGAATCTTTTACTATCCTTTCATAATCATTTTTATATCATAATTTTGGCATTTTTTCCAATGGTGAAACCATCTCACCTGCTGTTATACTATGTGATAGTAATCCTTCACTTTTATTGAGGTCCAGAATAAGTAGACCCGTAACTAGTTTTGGATTTTATACTTTTGAGGAGGAGCTATAGTAGTATATATGTATAGTGTGAACAAAAAACATGAGCCCCAAGGTTAACTTGAGCTGTCAGGGTTTTTTTTTTTTTTTTTTTTTTTTTTTTTTTTTTTTTTTT
>VMDO01009545.1:0-25704 GCA_007922755.1 Pedetes capensis | reverse complement strand
TCACTAATAACAATCCTTCAAGGTAGATAATTAATATTCCCATTTTAGAGATGAAAATAAGGTTTTAAAAAGTTTGTTGAAGATGTAGTACACTACTGTTCAAATCAGGGCTTCAAACTCATGAAAAATTGGGTGCAAATTCGACATGGGTTCAGTACATTTAAGTTTAGAGAGTTTGGGTTTGATTTGGGTTCAAGCTTAAATCCTATATGTAGATAGTAGGGCTTCAAACTGAACCCAAACTCTGAACACATTCTTGGTCAGGCATTGTCTGCAAATTTTCTGAACCTGAATCCAGTGAAAAATTGAGTTCAGCTTTTAATATTGAACTTTTTTTTATCATTAGCCATATAAAAACTGAAAACAGTACTGAAAAAAATTTGTCTATCACAGGAGTAAAAATTAAAATCTGAACCCAGATTGAACCTGACTGAACCCTCTACTTTTAATATGTTGAACCCGCACCAGAACCTGAACCTGATTTTTTGTGCACTTGAGCCCTGGTTCAGACCCTTGTCTTTCTAGTTCTAATGCCTGACTTTTTTAGTAATTATTAGTAATAATAGTAATTATTATTATTATTATTATACCTAGTTGCTAGCAGTGAGGGTTCTATCTAAAAGATGAATAGCCAGAGAGTTGCTTAATTAATATTTTACAATAGTGATTTTTCTTAGTTATAAATTATTTTCATCAGTCTTCTCATTTATTGAATTTAAATATAAATCAAGTAAACAAGGGTCCTCAATATGAATTGTATTTTAAAATATAACTGAGTATTCCAGGGTTTCCTTTAGTAGTTTGATATTTGATACAGCTGAGTTGGGAATCTAGTTCAAGAGGCCACTGATAGTTCAGATTACCATAGAAAGAAAGAAAGACTGTGTTTAAAATATTATGAACTTTACATTTATGTAAAGTTGTTCCACCATAGTGGATGTTCTGCTCTGTGGATGTTCTGCCAGAGCAAGCATATATTCCACCACTGCTCAGCTCTGTACACCATGTTGCTAGCAATTTTTATACTTCCGTTTCATTTACACTTAGTGTATCTGATAGTGGTGCTTATGTTAAGACACCTTAAGAAATAAGCACAAGTACAATAACAGTATTTAACATTAAGAATATGAAGTGCAAGACTAGCATAATTGGGGACTACTGCTTAGACTGTCTTTTGGACTTTGGTGGAGTTGAGCTGCTTCAGCAAACTTCGAACATATCTATGAATTGCAAGTAAATAGGTCCTTTTGGTGCAGTATGCATTTTTTTGGTAGATACATTAAGTCAGTTTCACATTTGAGAATGACACACAGAGATTAGAAATTACAGGCTCAACTATTTCTATGATTGCTTTTCCTCCCCCCACTCTCGCTTCCCCTCCCCTTCCTTCCCTGCTCCCTTCTCTCCTTCCTCCTTTTGAGTTAAACTCAGAGCTAGGCAAGCACTCTACCACTGAGGGGCACTCCTAGCTCCTATATTATTTTTTTTATTTTTATTTTTGAGACAGAGTGTTGCCAAGTTGTGCAGCCTGGCCTCTGTCCTGAAGCCTGGGATCCTCCTGCCTTAGCCTCCTGAGTCTGTGAGATTACAGGTGTGTGCTGCTAGCCCTGCTCTGTGATTGCTTTTGGTGTCTGTAGTTACCTGTAGGAGAAGGGATATTTAAAGTGAATACTGTCTTAGTCTTATAAAAAATATAATTTGTGATTCCAGAGTTTTAGCTGACAAACATGAATACATGAAGACATTTTAAAAGATTACCATTGAGGAGTTAAGGAATTGTGCTTGAAGGACTGTCATGCATTATTATGGGGAAAGATGTCCATGAGAAGTGAAAGAAATATTAGGCATAGGAACAATATTTGAATATATGGTATGGCTTTCTGTCTGCATGTTTTGCAGCAAGCACTTTGGAGACATAACTACTCTGAAGAGAAGATAGGCTGATTAGTTAGCTCAGTAGGCAATCTATATTTTTATATACTGAAATACTGGAAGTATGCTGTAAAAATATTCATTACATAGAATTTCTTATAAAGTTATTCTTTCTTGGATCCCATCCAAGGAAGTTTACTTACATGTCATCTCTAGATTTTATGAAAGAAAAATCAACATTTACTTCTTCCGTTTGCTGTCTGAATATGATAACAACAAGTGATTTTAGTCAGTGGCTAGAGTGGATTTCAAGTTATGCTCTGTAAATTTGCTTTTCTAGATTCAGGAAAGTAATACAGACCTCCCGCCCCTCCGCCCTGTACTGGGGAGTTGAAATCAGAGCCTCACACAAGCTACACAAGTCCTCTACCACAGAGCTACAACTCCTAGCCTCTTTTTTATTTTTTATTTTGATACAAGGTCTCACTAAGTTGTACAGGCTGCCGTGGCCTCCAATTTAAAATCCTCTTACCTCAGCCTCTTGAGTTGCTGAGATTACAGGCATGTATCAGGCCATTTGGCTTCAGACTTCTTTTTTTTTTTTTAATAATTGAAAATACACTTAAATATAAGTTTCTTTTAGTTAAGAAAAAGTGAATTGATTTCAGGGAATGTGTCTTGAGGGCAGATATTTTTGATATTTTCTTGTACATAATCTCTCAAAAATGTTTAATGAATGAATGAATGCCAAGTTGTCACACAGTTAGTTAGGTGGTAAATTTACACTGGAACCCAAGCCTTCTAATTTTGCTAATATTTCTTCTATTAGGAATTTGGCATAATGAGAGAATTAATTTTTTAAGTTGGAATTTTCTTGAAGACAGGTGAACATTTTTAGGCAGTTTAGGGCCCATACCATGTTATACATAGATGTAGACCCTGGATGTTGTATGTGGAATGTTTATTTTTGAATGGTGTCCAAGTTAAGAAAATTAGCTTTTGGTACTCATCATGGAATATTTATTTTGTTTCTTCATGCTTTGTATTTTGAAGTGCTCATTGAGAAACGGTGAACAGTGAGTTCTTTTAAATGAAAAATTATGAGTGGATATTGCCTGTGTTTCAAGAACTGTTATTATACCAGATACATCAAAGGGTTAGCATTGTGGGTAAATAGTTTTTTGTGTATGTACCAAAGTATATTTTAAATTTCCTTCTTATACTTTTTTTATTACTAGCTGGGTTAAAGTCAGATATTTCCCATATTCCTGGTTATTTTGATATTCCATATTAAATATGTCTTATTCTTTTCTGGGTCATCATCCTATTTTAGATGAGTAGTCAGGGCTGAGGGTTAGCTCAGTTGGTAGAGTGCTGCTCAGCACGCTCTGAGGCTCTGGGTTTGATCTCAAGGCCTGCAAAAATGGGGAAAGTACCTGGTAGCCCACTCCTGAAATAATCAGCCATTGAAAACCCTATGAATAGCAGAGAAGCAGTGACATAGTGCTGGGCATGACATGGTGTTGGGTAGTGTTTTGTCTGTTGTACACAGGGTCGCTCTGAGTTGGACCTGATTTGAATGCACCTAACAACAAGTTGACTGTAGAAAAACTCAACTATTAGGAATGACTATATTAGCTTTTAATATTTATCATGCCTGCCACATACAAAGGAAAAATACAGCATATTTAAATTAATATTGAGGATCAGTTTTCTATTTGCTTGATACCAGGGATTAGCAGACCATAGCCTATGGGTCAAATCCAGTTTGCCTCTTGTTTTTGTAAATAGTTTTTCTTTTCTTTTCTTTCTTCTTTCTTTCTTTTTTTGTGGTACTGGTAGGCTGAACCCAGAGTATTGTGCATACTTTTAGTACACACACTACCACCGAGCTCCACACACAACCCCTTTTTGTTTTTTATCTTAGGGTCTTGTTAAATTACATGGGCTGCCTCTGGCCTTGAACCTGCAATCTTCCTGCCTCCACCTCCTGATTTGGCTGGGATTACCGGTGTTCGCCACTGCGCCTAGCCCTAGTTTTTTGGTTTTTTAAAGACAGGGTTTTGCTAATTTAGCCCAGGCTGGCCTCAATTTCTCGATCCTCCTGCCTCAGCCTCCCAAGTGCAGAGATTATAGGTGTGCACTACCATACTCAGGTTTTAAATAATTTTGTTGGAACATGGCCATTTTTGTTTCCATATTGTCTGTGATTAATTTTACACCCTTATGGCTGTAGTTGTAGCAGAAACTGCAAAGCCTAAAATATATGTTCTCTGTCCCTTTACGGAAAAAGTTTGCCTATTTCTGTCCTTGTACTACAGAAAATGTAGAAGTCCTTGGCTGCAAGTTCTGTTCCTTTTAAATTGAGCTTTAATTTACATGAGGCTGGGATTTAGCTCAGTTGGTAGAGTGCCACTCTGCAGTCTCTGAGGTCCTGAGTTTGATTCCCAGCACCACAAAAAATGGGAGAAGGGCATGGTAATCCACTCCCAACACAATCCCCAAACAATCAGCCATTGAAAACCCTATGAGGGTTGTTATGAGTCGGAGACATGACTCGATGGCACCTTATAACAACAACAACAACAACTTAATTTACATAGAGTAAAATGCAGAGGTCTTAAAGGTACTTTAAATTCAGTAAATTTTGGCACATGTGTCTGTTGATGTTTCCAACATCCTAGTCAAAATGATAGAACACCACTCCAGAAGGTTCCTCATTGCCTCTTTCCAGACCCAGTCTAGGTAACTTTTCTTACTTCTGTCACCATAGATGAGTTTTGCCTGTGCTTCAACTTCATGAAAATGGAATCATAGAGCATAAACTCTTTGATGTCTGGCTTCTTTTACTTAGCAAAATGATTTGTGAGATTTGTCTATGTTGTTGGATATATCATAGCTTCATTTTCAATATCTGTGAGTATTCCAGTGTCTGAATATATCACAATATTTTGGAACATATTCTTATATTGATAGGCACTTGGGTTCTTTCCAGTTTGGTGATATTATGAATAAAGCACCTATGAAACTTTGTGTGTAAATCTTTGGATATCATTCTATTCCATGCCTAGGAATAGAATTTCTAGGTGATATATGTGTATGTTTAACTTTTCAAAACCTGTTTGCGATAGTTTGGATCTTGAATGTCCCACAGGGTCCTATATATTAAAGGCTTAGTCCCAGGGTGGGGCTATTAGGTAGGAAGTGGTAGAACCTTTAGGTCATTGAGTGTATGTCCTCATGGAATTGTGGGACCCTGGCTTCTTCCTCTTTTTCTTTGGCTTCCTTGGCTGGGGGTGAGAATTTGGTTCCCCACAGACACTGTCATCTGCTTGGTAAGCTCATGAAAGGCCCAAAGCAGTAGATCTGCTTGATCTTGGATTGGGACTCTCCAGAACCATGAGCTAGATAAACCTTTTCTCTTGTAGGTTAATTATCTTAGATATTTCATTATAGTGATGAACTATGTTGAACTGTTTTCCAAAATGTGCCATCTTACATTGACCAGCTTTGTTTTAGAGTTCAGATTGCCTTACATCCATACCAACTCTTGGTGCTGTCAGTCATTACTTTTAGTCATTTCAGTGGGTATAACTGATTGGCTAGTATTAGTACTATCTCTTATTTTCATAGGTAACTTCATGACTGGTGATGTGATCACTCTTTAGTCCCCTTTCTTGTGCTTTTCAGCCACTCACTTGTGTTTTTTTTGTGAATGCCTATTAAGTCTTCAAATTTCTTTATTTTTTTCTGCAGGTACTTGGGGGTTGAACCCAGGGCCTCTCACCTGCATGCTTTGCAAGTGCTGGACCACTGAGCTGCACCTCCAGACCATTTTTTTACTTTTTGAGACAGGGTCTCGCTAAGTTACGCAGACCACCTCTGGTCTCGAATTTTCGATCCTCCTGCTTCCGCCTCCCAAGCTGCTGGGATTATAGGTGTGCGCCACTGCGAACCCAGGGCCTTTCACATAGTTTGCAAGAGCTCTACCATTAGACTGTACCTGCAACTCATTTTTTAGTTTTTGAGGCAGGTTCTTGCTAAGTTACATAGGCTGCCTCTGGCTTCAAACTTTCTGTCCTCCTGCCTCAGCCTCCTGAGTTGCTGGGATTACCAAGTGTGTGCCTCTGTGCCTAGCATTCTCTTGTCTTTTAATTGGTGGAAGTAAATAGGGATGATTAATGTTGTGCTTAGGTGCTGACGAGTCAGGTCAGACTCATAGCAACCCTATGTACAACAGAATGAAACACTCCCTGACACTGTGCCATGCCCAGCACTATGTCTTCTATCCACAGGGTTTTCAATGCCTGGTTGTTTTGAGAGTGGGTTGTTGGGTTCTTCTTCCAAACCTACAGCACCCAATATTCCCAGGTGGTCTCCCATCCACCAACTAAGTAGGCCCAACCCTGCTTAGATTCTGAGATCAGACAGGATCGGATGCCAGGGTGGTATGGCAATGGGATGATTAATATGGTTGGATAAGTATCTACCATGTTCATAAATTTTCTGTTCATTGCATGTATCAATCAGTGGTTGTCGCTATAGGAGGAAAACCTACCCAAAGAAACTAATGGGGGAAGAGGTTTATTGGGAGCTCACTGCTAGAGAATCAGTCCTTAATGGCAGCAGGGCCTGTGTTAGACAACCTCACAGCATGGTGGACCAGGAACACAGAACAGGGTTGCAAGTCTGGAGTAAAAACCTCCTAGTTGTTGTTGTTGTTAGGTGCTGTCGAGTCGGTATCTGACTCATAGCGACCCTCATAGGGTTTTCAATGGCAGACTGTTTGGGGATTGCCTTGGGAGTGGATTGCCAGGTCCTTCTCCCATTTTTGTGGTGAAAACCTCCTAAGGCTACTTCTATTAAAGAAAGCTACTTCTATTAAAGGCCTGTTCACAGAGAGCTACTTCCACAAAATAAGAATCCCACATACAGATTATGAAAGCAAACAGGATTTAAGTACGGAAAGATAATGGACTAAAGAAAAAGGGGAGGAGGCAAGACAAAAGGGTAATAGGAGGGAAAAAAAAAGAAACAAATCACGTATCTTGCCCTTATGACAAAATTGGATACATACATATATATATATATATAGTTGTTATTGTTGTTAGGTACTGTCGAGTCGGTATCCAACTCATAGCGACCCTCATAGGGTTTTCAATGGCTGACTGTTTTGGGATTGCCTTGGGAGTGGATTGCCAGGCCCTTCTCCCATTTTTGCGGTGCTGGGAATTGAACTTGGGACCTCAGAGACTGCAGCGCAGCATTCTACCAACTGAGCCAAATCCCAACCCATATATATATATATATATATATATATATATATATATACATATATATATATACACACACACATATATATATACATACATATACATATATTATATGGATAGATATACTTGCTAAAAAGACATGCAAGTAGAAAGGAGACCATTGTTGGAGAGGGAAGAGAAGTGGGAGGAGGGTCATGAGAAAGTAAGGGGGAAGTTAACGAGCAATGTACAATGAAATGCATGTGTGGAAATGTCATAATGAGACCCATTAAGTTGTACATTAAAAATTATTAATAAAAGTTAGAGCTGGGATTTAGCTTAGTTGGTAGAGCGCAGCTCTGAAGTCACTGAGGTCCTGAGTTTGATTCCCAGCACTGCGAAAATGGGAGAAGGATGTGGCAATCCACTTCCTAGGCAATCCCAAAACAGTCAGCCATTGAAAACGCTATGAGGGTTGCTATTAGTCGGACAGGACTTGACAGCACCTAACAACAATGACAATAAAAGTTAAGAAAAAAAAAATCCCACCTCCAAAACTTCTATAACCTCTGAGGACAGTGCCACCAGCAGGGGACTGAACATTAAAGCATATGACCTGTGGGGGGGCACTTTTTATGCAAACCACTTACTCTTTTTTTGTTCTTTTCTGTTTGTTTTGTTTTTGAGAAGAAGTCTTGTGAAATTGCTCAAGCTGGCTTCCACTTTGGAATGCTCCCACCTAAGTCTTTGGAGTCAGGGGGATAGATTTTTGTTGTTGTTGTTGTTGATGTTCTGGAGAATTAAACCCAGGGCCTCACACATGCTTTGCCATTGCTTTACCACTGACCTGCACATCCAACCCAATATTTACTTTTTATTTTGAGAAAGGGTCTTCCTTAGTTACACAAACTTGGAATCCTCCTGACTCTGCCTCCAGAGTAGCTGGGATTGTAGGAATGTGCCAGTGTGCCTGGCTAGGATACTTTCTGTACATAAGAATTCTAGGTTAGCTTTTACTCTTTTTCTTTTAATACTTTAATATTTCACTTTGTTTTCTTTTTGCTTGCATGGGTTGCTTGTATGGTGAGACCCCTGTAATTATTCTTACTCCTCTATATGAATGATTTTTATTTCTCTGATTTTTTTTTTCAAAATTTTCTCTTTATCTTTGGTTTTCTGAAGTTTGAAAGATAGGCCAATGTGTAGATTGTTTTGGGTTTCTTCTTACTTGGTGATCTCTGAGTTTCCTGGATCTGTGCTTTAGGGTATATTACTAATTATGGGAAATTATTAGCCATTGTTGTTTTTGTTGTCAAGAAGAGGTCTTGCTATGTTGCCCAGCTTGGTGTTGAACTCCTGGGTTCAAGTGATCCTATTATCTTAGTCTCCCAAGTGGCTGGGACTATAGGCTTGTGCCATGGAGCCTGATATCATTATTACTTTTAAATGTTTTTTTCCTGTATCCTCTTCTGTTATTCCAATTGTATCTGTGTTACACATATGAAATTGTCCCAACATGTTGTTTCATTATTGTTTTCATTCGTTTGCTCTTTTCATTTCAGTTTGGGAAGTTTATGTTGACATATCTTTATCAATTTCTTCAGCAGTGTCTAGTCTATTCACGGGTCCATCAACGATTTCTTCATTTTTATTACAATGCTTTTGACTTCTGACATTTTATTGTGGTTCTCTTTTAGTTTCCCTTTCTCTGTGTACATTCTCTCTTTTTGTTGCATGCTATCTACTTTTTCCCTTAAGGCTTTCAGCATTCCAACTGTAGTTATTTTAAACCTTGTAGCAGAATTCCAAGATTTTTGTCCTATTGGAATCTGGTTCTGATGCTTGTTTTGTCTCTTCGGTCTATGTTTATCCTTACCTTTTTTTTTTTTTTTTCGGTACTGGAGGTTGAACCCACGGTCTTGCGCTTGCATGCTTTGCAAGTGCTATATCACTGAACTGTACACCCAGCTCTTTTTTTTTTTTTTTTTTTTGAGACAGGGTCTCACTAAATTACACAGACTGCCTCTGGTCTTGAACTTGAGATCTTCCTGCCTCTGTCTCCCTAGTTGCTGGGATTACAGGTGTGCTGTCCTTACTTTTAACATGATTTGTAATTTTTGGGTGAAAGCCAGATATGATGTGTCACAACAGAAATTGAGAGGTAAAAGGCCTTTAGTGAGAGTTTTATGTTAATGTGGCTAGGAATTAAGCTATATTCAATCAACATCTGCTGTAGTGTCCAAAGCTTCAGATTTCCTTAGTGTCCTTGTTCTTGTGTTTGCTTTAGAGTCTGACATTTTTTACTTCAGTATTTTGAGACAGGGTCTCACTGTATTGCACAGGCTACCTTTGGCCTAAAACTTGGAATCTTCCTGCTTCAGCCTCCCAAATTGTTGGGATTACAGGTATGTGCCATAGTGCTTAAAGTCTGGCACTTGATGCTCTTTCAGCTATAATTCATTGCAGTTGTGCTGGAGCCCTGTGACATGGAGGTAAGATGTTGGGAAGGGGAAGCATTCTGTACTTTTAAATTTCAGCCTTTCAATGGGCCTGTGTCCATGGTCCCTGACCTCAAATGTTTCTTTAGCTGCTTTTTCTTCTTAGGTAAGCCAGGAAGACTAGAGGGAGGTGGAGTTGAGGAAATGCCTTTCTTCCATTGGACAAAGTGTTTTTCCCATCTGTGTAGACTTTGTTTTGAAGAAAGCTCTAAGGCATATTTCACAATGTTTACTTTCTCTCTTCTCCTGCTGTAACCTAGAAGAAATCATTCATTACTTTACCATTGGGAACTCAGTGGAGTTCTTGGAGATAAAACCCAGGAAAGTGTTGGGAGCCCCTAATACTGCAGGCTGCAGGAATTTATCTTAATCAAATTCATACTCAGCCTCCAGCAGCTTGTCAATTACCACTTATATGTTCTGCCAGTTTATGGCTCCTGCCATATTGTTTGGTATTTTTCTTTTTGTAAAGGTGAAAAGGAGTGACAACTGAAGTCTTAACCTATTGTTTCAGATAGTGTTTATGTCTGTTATTGAATTATAAGGTGCTTTATATTGAGTATAAGTACTTTGTCAGATACATTTGTTGGAAGTGTTTTCTTTCAATGTGTTGCTTGTGTATTCATTTCTTAATGGTGTCTTTTGGTAAACAGAAGATTTTTGTTTTGATAAGTTTCCTTTTTTATTTTTTGGTTATGGCTTTCTCTAAGTTTAAGAGTTCTACTTATTCAAAATAAAAGAAGGAAGATATTCTCCTTTATTTGTTGAAGAGATTTTCCTTTCTAAACTGTATTGTTTGAAAGTGAATTCACCATTTGTGCCTCCTGTGTGGGACCATTTTTGCATACTCTATTCATATCACTTGTTCTATTTATCTATTTTTATGTTAATATCACACTGTCTTGGTAACAGTGGGTTTATAGCATCTCTTTAAATCATATAGTGTAGTTCCTCCAACTTTGTTATTTATCAGTATTGCTTTAGCTCTTCTAGGTCACTTGAATGTCATTTTAGAATTTAAAATCAGATTGTTGCTTTCTACATTTGGTGCCAAACTAACAGGATAATGACATAGAAACAAGTGAATCTCCACCTTTACCTCCTGGCATACACAAAAATTTAAGATTCATCTTAGGCCTACTACTAGCTGGGTTTGATGGTGCACACCTATAAATCGCAGCACTTGGGACATGGAGGTAGGAGAATCTCAAGTTCAAGGCCAGCCTGGGTGACATAGCAAGACTCTACAAAAACAAAAACAAAAGAAAGACCTAACCATAAAATTAATTTATATACTATACATACACACCACAAATATGTGTATATATCTGTGTATGCTCACACACTAATGTGAATTTCATTGCTATTCTACTGATATTTTAAAAAATGTTTATCTTAATATAAACTTATGGAAAGATTGCAAGAATAGTACAAAGAACTTAGGTACTCTTTACCCAGTTAATTCATATTTTCTCCATTTGTTTTATCATCCCTGTCTTCCCCTCTCTCATATAGTCATTGTATAGATGTACATTTCTCTCTTTCTATGTATATATGTACATACACACATACATACACATATATGTCCATCTGTCCTTTTTCTTTCTTTCTTAATCTCTATTCACTTGGCTAAGGTGATTGTCTTCTAGTCTTTTCCACTGTAAAGTTATTATTTTTCTAGCCAGACATAGTGATGCATGCCTGTAATCCCAGCGACTCAGGAGGCTGAGTCAGGAGGATTGTGTATTTGAGGCCAGAGGCACCCTGAGCAACTTAGTGAGACCCTATCTCAAAGAGAGAGACTGGGGTGCAGTTCAGTGGTAGAGCACTTGCCTGGCATGCACCAGGCCGTGGGTTTGAACTTGTCAGTACAGGAAAAACAAAACAGATTTCAAATACATAATGATGCAACTCAAGGAGCTAGAAAAGCAAGAACAAATGGAACTCAAAATTAGTAGAAAGAAAGAAATAACAAAGGTCAGAGAAGATAGAAATGAAATATCTAAGAGGAAAAAAACAGAAGATAAAGCAAAATTCCTAAAAACTCAAGCAAACAAAAGTCCAATGCAATGAAGAGTTAGTTTTTTGAAAACATAAACAAAATTGAAAAACTGTTTAGACTAGCCAAGAACGTGAGAAAATACAAACTAAAAAAATCGGAGATGGAAAAAGAGACATTACAACTGATACCATGGGGCTGGGATTTAGCTCAGTTGGTAAAGCGCTGCGCTGCAGTCTCTGAGGTCCGGAGTTCAATTCCCAGCACTGCAAAAATGGGAGAAGGACCTGGTAATCCACTCCCAAGGCAATCTTAAAACAGTCAGCCATTGAAAACCCTATGAGGGTCCTTATGAGTTGGATACTGACTCAAGGCACCTAAGTACAACAACAAGAACAACAACTGATACTATAGAAATGCAAAAGACTGTAGCCTGGCATGATGGCACATGCCTGTAATCCCAGTGGCTCGGGAGGCTGAGGCAGGAGGATGGCAAGTTTGAGACCAGAGGCAGTCTGTGTAACTTATCGAGACCCTGTCTCAAAAACTAAAAAAATGGGCTGGGGGTGCAGCTCAGTGGTCCAGCACTTGCAGAGCATGCAAGCGCAAGGCCCTGCCCCCCCCCCCCCCCCCACACAAAAAAAAAGCAGAAGACCATTAGGGACTATTATGAACAACTATATACCAGCAAACTGGACAACTTAGGGCAAATGAATGTATTTCTGGATACATATAATCTACCATGAGGACATAGAACATCCATATAAGCCAATATCGAGTATCAATATCAAGATTGAGTCAGTATCAAAATTATTCCTACCAAAAAAAAACAAACAAACAAAAAAAGCCCTGGACAATATGGCTCCTTGTTGGGGTCCATCCTGGCCCAGCAATAGATCACAGAGCTTCACCTCAATATCAGTTCACTCAGGGGCCCTCAGAAGTGGGCAAGAGCTGGTCAGTGGCACCAAGAAGGACCTTTGGAGCCTTCAGTAACAAACAGGAACCTTTATTTAATTGCACCTATAACTTGGGAGGGGCTGGGATTTAGCTCAGTTGGTAGAGCACCACTCTGCAATCTCTGAGGTCCCGAGTTCGATTCCCAGCACCTCAAAAACAGGAGAAGGATGTGGCAATCCATTCCCGAGGCAATCCCGAAACAATCAGCCGTTGAAAACCCTATGAGGGTCGCTATGGGTGGGATACGACTCAACAGCACCTAACATCAACACATAACTTGGGAGTACAGATGGTGCTAGAGAGCGGCCAATGTAGGTATAGTCCAATGATCTTGCCTCTTGCCGGTCATCTTCTCTCACCTCCTCCCCAGGATGGGGGGATTGAGAGCTCTTCTTGTCTTGCTCAAGGTCTTTGTTCTTGACTCTTAGAGTCTTGCCTTTCAGTGGCTTGATTGAAGGTCTGGATGATCGAAGTGGAGATTGTCTCTGGTTGCAAAGTCAGGTGTAGGGTGTGATGATCAGGGTAGTCATAGTGAAGGAGATGAAAGGACCATTAGGGTAGCTGGTGGTTGGTTTATATACTCTCTGGGTGGGGGTGTGGACTAGGGTGTAACCAATCAGAGAGTGACTTGTGCCAGGAGGGGCAGCTCTCCATGTGAGGGTTTGGAAAAGAGCAATTACGACAGGTGGGTTAGGTGTGGGCTGGACCATTCACTGAGCATCCCTTCTTAACTAATCGGGTGGCTCTGGGCGGCCAATCAGGTTGAAGGATGCCATGCCAGAGCTGGGCTGGTCGGGGGCCATCTTGGATCACTGGATGGTACCAGTAGGAGTAAAGTAGATGAAGGGTGAAAAAGTAGGTGAAGGGTGAACTGAGACTTGGGTAGCCATATTGGCTCTTAGTGAGTCAAATAGGTCCCAGTCCAGTTGCTGGGTTAAGGGTGAACAGAGGTGGGAGGGACAGGAACAGGGCAGGATCTAGGGAGGGATCAGACCTCGACCTTGGCTAGGACTGAGTAAGCCTCAGCCTGGGCACCTTCCCAGTCCACCCCGGGGGTGTCCAGATAACTCCCTACAGCTCCTCTGCTGAATTCTTCCATACCTTTAAAGAAGAATTAATACCAGTTCTCATACTGTTCCAAATAATTGTAACATTCATTCTACTAGGCTAGCAGTATCCTGATACAAAAGCCAGGTAAAGACATACAAAACAAACAAACAAACAAACAAAAGCAAACCACCTTTTCAAACCAGTATTTGTGATGAGCATAAACGCAAAAACTGTCAACAAAATCCAAGCAAATCCAAAAGCATATAGAGGAGATTATGCACCACGATCCAGTGGGCTTTATCCCAGGGATGCAAGGATGTCTCAAAGTTTGGAAATTGAGCCAGAGTTGGTGGTACAGGCCTGTAATCCCAAAGACTTGGGGGATAGAGGCAGGAGTATTGTAAATTTGAGGTCAGAGTAACAGTGTAACTTAGTGAGACCCTATCTCAATATATGTGGCCCGTGCGCCTCCCAGTCTGGCCCAGATGTTCTGACGGGTGGCCACGCTGCGCACACAGATATTAAACACAATTCCCGGGATCCTCCGGTGAGGGGCACGAACTCCTGCGGCCCTCGGGACAACGGCAGAAATGGGAGAAAAGAAAAGCCTCAGGCGCCTTTGCCTTGCGAGGACAAACACAGCTCTTCCTTTCCTTGTTGATGGTTGCATTGGGAGAGCGTTCTTTCCCGGAGGAGAGAATGGAGAGAGCTGTTTCCTCATCCATGGTCCGGGCGAAAAAAGGGGTTTTTCCTTGTTGGTGGTCAAAGGTCCAGGCGGAAAAAGGGTCGAGCTGCTGTGGTGCAGTTCCTTATATAGCTTGCCCACAGAATGGCCTGAGCCAATCAGCTTTGAGTCCAGTTGTCCAATCAGGTTCAGGGGATTTGTGAAGGGTTTTGTACAAACGTACAACCAAGTTATTTTCATTTTCCCTAGATTTCTAATTTACAAACCAGATCTTCAAAAGCCATTTTCCAAGTTTTGGGGGTTTTGCAAATTTCCTCCCAATTTCTCCCTACAAATATAAAAAGTAAAAAGTGGATTGGGGGCATGACTTAGTGGTATATTGTTTGCAAAAGCATGCTTGATGCCTTCAGTTCCACCCACCACTACTGTAAAAACAACCACCACCACCCAAAAAACTCACCCACCCACAAAAAAACCCCTACAAATTGATAAATATGATACATCACATCAGCTGAGTCAAGATATAATCCATACAGTCTTCTCAATAGAAAAAGCAGTTGATAAAATTTAACATTAATTCATGATTTAGAAAATGATTTAAAAAAATTAGAGAAAGAATGTAACTCACTTTGACAAGGAATATATATGACAAGCCCATAGCCAATATAATATTAAATGGAGAAAAACAGATTGTTTCTTCTAAGATCAGGAGCAAGATAAGGATGTCCACTTTCTGCACGGTTACTGAATACAGTATTGAGAATCTTATCCAGTACAATAAGGCAAGAGAAAGAAATACAGGAAAGATGATGTGGCTGGGGCTTTTCTGGTTTCTTTATGTTTGCCATTTTTAATTTTTGGGTACGTTAACTCTATAATCTTGGTGCTTTTATGTATGTGTGCTTATATCTGTTCCTTAGCACCCAGCCACCTGGATAGAAATAAAGCTATTGGGAATATTTGGAAGTGTGTCAGATCGGAGAATGAAAAAGTTCTTGTGATGCAGTATGCTATAAGTGACTACCTTCAGCATCCTCTTCATATAGTTGTTGTTAAATGCCATTGAGTCAAATCCGACTCCTCGTGACCCTCGTAGGGTTTTCAATGGCTGATTTGTTCGAGATTGTTTCTCAGGAGTGGACTGCCACAACCTTCTTCAATTTTTGCAGTGTTGGGGACTGAACCTGGGTGCTCAGAAAGTACAGAATGGTGCTCTACCAACTGAGCTAAACCCCAGCCTCTTCATGTAGTAGCTTGGAAAAATGCCAGCATGTGATTGTTATCATATTTCATTGTGAACAGGGACTTGCCTGCAGAAAATAGTGAAAGAGTGCTTAGCCTTTTTATCTCTGAATATTTAATAAGATAAATTTCCAGGTGCTCTTCTCTATTTTAATGTATACCTGTTTTGTATAAATAATTGAGATGTAAACATTTAATATACAAAGAGTTTAATAGTCTGGAACAGTCAACCTCAGTACTGTTACTACAATGTTGCATTCTGCAAAAGTTGTTCTGTTGATACCAATTTTTCATGTTACCCTTTAAGGCATATGGTAGAAAACAAAATTGGTAAATTACTCATATTCCTTCCACTATGATTTGGAAATGATAAATCTTCACAGAAAGAGGAAAAGAAAGACAGTGTCTGCATAAGGGCAAGAGAATGTGAGATCGTCTCTGCTTGCAGATTACGTTATTTTAAATATAGGAAAACCTAAACACTCCACCAAAAAGTGTTAGAACTGATGAACAATTTCAGTAAGATTGCAGGGTGGAAAATTAACATAAAAATCACTAGCTTTTTCATATAGCAGTGAAATTGCTGAGAAGGAAAATAATAAAGCAGTCTGTTCACAAGAGATTTTTTAAAGAAAACCTAAAACCTATAAATAAATATGATCAAGGAAGTTGATGATTTACAGTGATATTACAAAAAATGAAACAAATTGAAGAGGGCAAACAATGGCAAAAATGGAAGGACATCCCATGTTCATGGATTGGAAGAACTGATATTGTCAAAATGCTACTCAACGCAATCTACAGATTCAATGGAATCTCATTAAAATACTAATCATATTCACAGAAATTTGTGCAGAGCCACAAAAGATTTCTAGTAGACAAAGCGGTTCTTAGCAATAAGAAAGGTGGAGTGCACTATAATACTTGATTTCAAAACATACTCTAAAACTATAGTAACCTAAACAGTATTATACTGGGATAAAAACACATAGACCAATGGAATAGACTAGTGGAACAAAATAAAGAACACAGACGTCTATATATTTCCAGTCTACTGATTTTTAACAAGTGCAGCAAGAACATATGTTATAGAAGGGAAAGTCTCTTCAGCAAATGGCAGTGGGAAAAGTGGATATCCATATGCAGAAGAAAGTAGATCTGTATTTCTTACCCTGTACAGAAATCAACTCAAGATAGACTAATGGCTTAAATATAAGACCTGAAATTATTAGGGAAAAAATGAGAGAAATACTTTAGGCATTGGTCTGAGCAATGAATTTATGGATATGACCCCAAAATGCAGCAAAAGCAAAAAAACGAGAAATGAGAGTATAGCAAACAGAAAACCTTCTGCACAGCAAAGAAAATAATAGATTTAAGTGACAACAAACAGAATGGGAGAAAATATCTGCAAGCTATTCATCCAAAAGGAACTAATTTCCAGAAGGTATATTGAACAAGTCAACACACACACACACACACACACACACACACACCTGATTTAAAAATGGGCAAATGACATGAATAGACTTTTGTCAAGAAGATATACAAATGGCCATTGAGTATGTAAGAAAAAACCCCAAAACACCTCAGCATCCATAATCATCAGAGAAATGCAAATCAAGACCACAATGAGGTATCATTTCACTCTGGTTAGAAAAACTATTATCAAAAAGACAAAAAGTAAGAAATGCTGGGCAAGGACACTGGAGAACTTTCATACACTGTTGTTGGGCATATGAGTTAGTATAGCCATTATGGGAAACAGATGGAGATCCTCAAAAAAATGGAATGGGAACTATCATACGATCCAGCAGTCCCATTACTGATATCTGTCCAAGGGAATTGAAATCAGTGTGTCAGAGACACTTGCAGGTCACATGTTTATTGCCCCACTATTCACAATAACCAGGGTACAACATCAGCCTCTAGGTATCCACTGATAGATGAATGGATATAGAAAATGAGGCATATATATGCAATGAAATATTCAGCCATAAAAGTGAATGAAATTCATTTGGAGCAATATGGATGGAACTAGAGGACATTTCATTATGTAAAATAATTCACACAGAGAAAGAGAAATGTCACATGTTCTCACTTATATGTAGAAAGTAAAAAGTTGATGTCATAGAAGTAGAGAATAGAATAGTGGTTAGAAAAGCCTGGGATTGAGGAAGAGGGGATGGAGAGAGGATGTTTAACAGTTATAGTGACACAATTAGGATGAATAACTTCTAATGTTTTGTAGCATGGTGAGATAACTGTGATTGAAAACAATTTGAACCTTTCAAAAATAGTAGAAGAGTTTGAATGTTCCCAACTCAAGGAAGTAAGTGAAGTGATAGTTAAGCCAGTTACCCTTACCTGGTAATTATTCATTGTGTGTGTGTATATATATAATTATCACACTGTATCATACAATTACTATGTGCCAATTAAAAATAAACTTTTAAAAAAGAGGACCCATATTTATTTATACTGTTTTACACTTTGATTTTTTTCACCAGTATGTACCTAATCTTACTTAAAGCCCTCCCTGTTCTCATCTTTTAATATCCCTAAAGTATTTTATGTATATGTTGTTGTTGTTACGTGCCATTGAGTTGAATCCCACTCATAGTGACCCTATGTACGACAGAAGGAAACACTCCTTGACACTGCCATGGCTGGCACTATTGTCAGTGCTTCTGTGCTATTCATAGGGTTTTCAATGGCGGATTGTTTTGGGACTGGATACTAGGTTGCCAGGTCCTTCTCCCCAGCCTGCAGCACCTGGTGTTCCCAGGTGATCTCCACCCAAGCATGCTTAGCTTCCAGGATCAGGCAGGATTGGATGGTAGGGTGCTATGGCTGCAGACTTTATGTATATAGCAGTTACTTATTGAGTCTTCTATTGAAGGAGCCTTATGCTATTTCCAGTATTGTGCTCAAATAATTCCTTATAAGTAATCTTGTGTGTATGTCCTTTCATGTGTTCAAATATATTTGTGAAGTAGAATCGACATTGATTGCTACATTAAAAGTTCCGTATCTCTAGAGAAAGAGTACCAGATTCTTCTCCACTGTGATGGTACTATTTTGCACTTCCAATTCCGGTCCCAAAATTGTGCTGTCATAGTTGTAATTTTGGCAGTCTTATAGGTGAGAAATGTTATTTATTTTAGTTATATTTCTTTTTTGAATAAGGTAGAACACATTTTTATATTTTCAAGGACTATTTATATTTCCTTTTCTCTGGAATGTTGTTTCTCATTCTTTATTTCTTCTCAACTTCTAGACGCTCTTTGTAAAATAGAGAGATAAGCATGATGTGTGTAATGAACTACAAATATTTTTCCTGTTGTGTCATTTTACTTGCTTTTGAAGCTTTCTGCCATAGCAAACTTTTGATTTTTTGATAGCTGAATTTACTATTATTATTTAGCTCTGGATTTTAATTTATAGTTAGGTTGTCCCCATTTGAGGTTGTATAAGGAATCTACTTGGACTGTATTATCATACTTATATGATTCTTAGTTACAGTTAGATCTCTGTTCATTTCAGCTTTCTCCTAGTGTGTGGTGTAAGGGATGGGGTATTCTGTATCTTTTTCGAGATGACTTCCCATTTGTCAAAAATACCATTTATTATAAAGTCCATTTTCTTTACTGTAAGTTGATGCTTCTATGAATTGTAGCTGTGCATACAACTATATGCCAAGTGTCATGAGTCCTTCTGTAGAATTATTAAATCTAAGATGGTCCTGGGTTAATAATTCTTGACACTGATCACAGACACTAAAATGTATTCTGTGACCTAGGCAGTGAGCATGTTTCTTTGGGGTTTGGAGGGAGGGAGGAAATGAATATGAATGGGTGTATATAGAATTTGAGAGCTATATAACTTTGGGCCTGGAGAATCCTAACAAATGGACAATGGTTTGTGCTCAGTCACCATTGTAGAGAGGAACTTCATTTGACAGCCTCATTGCTAGTGATGACATGTTGGAGTAATAGCAACAGCAATGAGGATGGAGCAGTAGTAGTGGAAGAGAACCTAATTTCTATTGATTATTGATTGATTGATTTTAGTACTTGGAATTGAACTCATGGCTTGCACATGCTAGGCAAGCATTTTACTACTATGGGCTATATCCTCAGCCCTTTTCAACTTTTTATTTTGAGACAGGATTTTGCTAAGTTGGTGCAGGCTGACCTTTTTTTTTTTTTTTTGTGGTACTGGGGGTTGACCCAGGGCCTCGCGCCTGCATGCTCTGCAAGTGCTGGACCACTGAGCTGCACCTCAGCCCATTTTTTTTTACTTTTTGAGACAGGGTCTCGCTAAATTACGTAGACTGCCTCTGGTCTCCAACTTGCGATCCTCCCGCCTCCGCCTCCCGAGCCGCTGGGATTACAGGCGTGCGCCACCACGCCCGGCCCCTCATTCGTTTCTTAAATGCCTTCCAGCCTGGGGGGCTCATTTTCCAGCACTATATTTGACAGTGCTTCTCTGCTATTCATAGGGTTTTTAATGGCTAATAGTTTCATTTGGGAATTGGCTGCTAGGTCCTTCCCCCTGGTCTGTTTTAGCCTGGAAGCTCAGCTGAAACCTGTCCACCATGGGTAGCTCCACTGGTATCTGAAATAACAGTGGCATAGCTTTCAGCATCCCAGTGACACACAAGCCCCCACAGCATGATAAGCCTCTGCCTCCCGAGCCGCTGGGATTACAGGCGTGCGCCACCACGCCCGGTTCAGTGCAGGCTGACCTTGAATTTGTGATCCTCTTGCCTTGGCCTCTTGAACTAGTTGGGATTACAGGTTTGTCCCACCATGCCAGCTTTTGAGAATCAGCCATTTACACTGAACTTGTATTCTTGAGTTTTTAGAATTTATCTTCTAGGCTGCGAATGTAGCTGAATGGTAGAGGACTTACCTAGAATATATCAGGTGCTTGGTTAGATTCTCTGTAACACACACATGCACACACAGACACATGAGAAAAAAGGAAAAAGAAAAAAAGTTTATAGGAGAGGACTCTTGGCCTTAGAGAATAGGACATTTTCCTGAAAAGTTGGATCCAGTTTGGTATGAAAGAAGAAATGGCTAAAACCATAATTAGTCATAGATTTCAGCACATCTCTCAATTATTGATAGGCTAAAGAGATAGAGCCTGCAGCTATACCACTGTGGTGTTCCATCTTGTCAGATCTTGGAAGCTAAGCCGGGTCAGGCCTGATTAGTGCATGGATGGGAGACCACCTTGGAACACCAGGTGCTATAGGCTTGGGAGAAGGACCCGGCAACCCACTCCCAAAAACCAGCCAGCCATTGAATAGCCAGTCCTGTGAATAGCAGAGAATAGCAGAGAAGCACGACAATTGTGTTTTGCCTGTTGTATGTAGAGTCCCTATGAGTCGGATACTGACTTGACGGCACCTAACACCAACAGGAGACAGAACACCAACATTCTCTTCACTAGTGCTGCTGTCACTCTCCTCCCCAAGATTAAAGAAATGCTGAATGCAGTGTGGTGGCGCAGACCTATAATCATCTTGGGAGAGGCTGAGGCAGGAGGATCATGAGGAGCCTGAGGCCAGCCTGGACTGGATTCAAAGATTTATTTCCAAAGCCCATGCTCTGTTTTGTAAACCATGATGTCTCTATATTGTTTTGGAATTATTAATATTCCAGATTGTTTGTGGTCAGTGTTGTTGCTGTTATTAGGTGCCATTGAGTAGAGTCCCACTTATGGTGACACTCTATACAACAGAACCAAACACCCCCTGATTCTGTGTCTGGCACACAATCTTTTTTATATTTAAGCCCATTGTTGAAGGCACTGTGTCAGTGCATCTAGTTGAGGATCTTCCTTTTTTTCTTTGAACTGCCACTCACTCACTGTAGGGATTGGTCCTTCCTGACTGCATGTCCGAAGTATGTCAGATACAGTCTAGCTATCTTTGCTTCCAAGGAGCACTCTGCTTGCATTCTTCTAAGATAGATCTGTTAGTTCTTTTGGCGGCCCATGGTATATTCAATATTCATTTCCAGCACCATAATTTAAAAGCATCAATTCTTCTCCTGTTTCCATTATTCAACATCTGGCTTTCACAACTGTACGATGCAACTGAAAATAACCATGGCATGAGTCAGGCACACCTTTGTCTTCATTGTGACATCTTTACTTTTGAACAGTTTAAAGAGGTCTTTTGCCACAGCTCTTCCCAATGCAATGCGTCTTTTGATTTCTGGACTGCTGCTTCTGTGGGTGTTGATTGTAGAACCAAGTAAAGCAAAATTTTGGACAACTTCAGTCTTCTCCATTTATCATGAAGCTGCATACTAATCCAATTGTAAGGATTTTTTGTTTTACTGATGTTGAGGCACAACCCATACTGAAGGCTGTGTTCTTTGATCTTCATCAGTAAATGCTTCAAATCCTCTTCTCTTTCAGCTAGCAGAGTTGTGTCCACCTGTATTTTCCCTTTTGTTTTCTATCTCTAGCTCTTTACCTATCACTATAATATTTGATTTTGTCTTCTCAAACTGCCCTTTGAAATCTTCTGTTTAGTTAACTTTATCATGTCTTCCTTTTACTGTAGCTGCTCGACATTCAAGGGCAAGTTTCAGAGTCTCTTGACAGGTAATTTGGTCTTTTCTGTTTTCCTGTCTTTAATAACCTTTTACTTTCCTCATGACTGATATCTTTGATGTCATGCCATAAGTCATCTGGTCTTGGATCATTAATGTCTAATGCACTGAATCTGTTCTTGAACTTGGATAGGATATACTCAAGGTTGTACTTTAGCTCTTGTATACTTGTTCTAATCTTCTTCAGTTTCAGTTTGAGCCTACATATGAGCAGTTGTGGTCTAATCCACAATCAGCACCTGGTCATGTTCTGAGTTTTGGTATTAAGCTTTTCCATCATCTCTTTCCACAAATGTTATGTCAATTTGGTTCCTGTATGCTCCATCTGGTGACTCCATGTGTATAGTCATTGTTTACGTTGGTGAAATAATGTATTTGAAATGAAAAGGTCATTGGTCTGACAAAATTCTATCATGCAGTCTCCAGCATCGTTTCTGTCACCAATGCCATATTTTCCAATTACTGAACCTCCTTCTTTGTTTCTAGATTTTGCATTCCAGTTACCAGTAATTATCAGTACATCCTGATTGCATGTTTGATTTATTTCAGATTGCAGAAGCTGGTAAAAATCTTCCCTATCTTCATGGCCTTAGTGGTGGCTGCATAAATTGGAGTAATAGTTATATTAATTGGCCTTCCTTGTACGTATATGGATATTATTCTATCACTAACAGCATTGTACTTCAGGACAGATCTGAGTTGTCTTTTTGATGATGAATGCAACCCCATTTTTCTTTAATGTTATTCCCTGCATAGTAGACCATATGATTATCTGATTCAGAGTGACCAATGTCAGTCCATTTTAGCTCACTGATGCCTAGAATGTTGATGTTTGTGTGCTCTATTTCCCTTTTGATGATTTCTAATTTTCCTAGATTCATACTGTGTAAATTCCACATCCAATATTAATGGATGTTTGCAGTTCCTTCTCATTTCGAGTTGTGCCACATCAAACAAATGGAGGTCTCTGGGGCTTTATTTCATTCTCATCATTAATGTTCACTCTACTTTGAGGAAGCAACTTTTCCCCCAAGTCATCTTTTGGTGCCTTCTAACCTGGGGGGCTCATTTTCTGGCACTATATCTGACAGTGTTTGTCTGCTATTAATAGGGTTTTCAGTGGCTGATTGTTTGAGGAGTAGGTTAGCCATGTCCTTCTCCCTCATCTGTTTTAATCTGGAAGCTCAGCTGACCCCTTACTACCATAGGTGACCCTACTGGTATCTGTAGTACTGGTGGCATACCTGTTAGCATCACAGCAACATGCTAGCCCCTACAGTATAGCAAACTGATAGACATCTGGGTGATGTGGTTAATAGATTTCATTATTTGAAAGTTGGTTTACTCTGTATCGTAGAGGTAGAAGTACAGTACACTTCCAATGCACAAAAGGTTGGAATATTTCCTTTTGTCAAGCATTGGAATCATCTGTTTGGGCTCATTGTGATTCACCCTGTTTTCTTAATCTCTTTGTTGATTAAAGAAATATGAATTCTAATATCCTAGGATCATGTAGTATAACTGTTATAAAATTCGGAGATCTTTGCAGATCATTAAATGATACAAGAAGAAATTTTAAATTTTTAAGTATTTTGTTACCATTTTGGGGATTGTTATATGTTCTATAATGATCGGTAGTAGAATTAAAGTCAAAATCCTCTTTAAAATGTCTCTGAACTATCTATAGGATAGAATGTTTTAAAATTGAGGCCAACTGGAGACAACCAGAACATCTTTGACCTCCTCTTTCAACCCCACTTTAGCAAGTCTTTCAAAGTACATTATTATTTTTTTTCTCCCAGTACTGGAGGTCTGATCCCAGGGTCTCTTGTATACTTTGCGAGTGCTCTACCCCTGAGTTGTACCCCAGACCCTAATTTTTTTTATTTTTGTATTTTATTTTATTTTATTTTATTTTTTGTGGTACTTGGGAGTTGAAACCAGGGACTGGCATGTACTTTGGATGTGCTCCACCGTTGGGCTGCACTCCCAACCCATTGTTTATTTTTCATCCTAAAACAGGGTCTCAGTTTATGCAGGCTGCCTCTGGTTTCAAACTTGATGATCTTTCTGCCTCTGCCTCCCTAGTTGCTGGGTTTATAAGCATGTGCCACCATGCCTGTCTTCAAAATATATTAAAAGAAAAGAAAACAAAAACCACCCTCCACCATAACTATAATTTCCCTGGTCTGTAATCTGGAGTATCATAGTTTCCTAACTACAGTTGCTGCTTCTTTTCTTGCCTTACGAAAGACTATTCTCAATATGGCAGGCAGAGTCAGCCTTTAAAACAGGGTTCTCCAACTCCCACTGCCAGATTGAAACCTGTTAAGAACCATACTGCACAGCAGGTGAGCAGCAGGCAGCAAGGGAAACTTCATCTGTAGCCACAGCCGCTCCCCATCGCGTGCATTTCTGACTAGCTTCACTTCCCGTCAGATCTACTATCTGTGGAAAAGTTGTCTTCCACAAAACCCATCCCTGGTGTCAAAAATGTTGGGGATTGCTGGTTTAAACCAGTAAATAAGATCATGTCTCTCTGTTTAGGGTCCTTTCTCCCTCTTTTTGCCCAGAGAAAGATGCTGTGACACACCTTCCCCTGAATCTCTTTACTTCTTGTTTCTCCTTTTTAGCCACATTAGCTACTTCACTGCTTTTTAGAACACATGAGGCAGTCTGTTTCCTTTACTTACATTTTTCCATCCAATATCTGCACAGCTTATTCTTTACCTCTGGTAAAGTTTTGCCACTGTCTCTTAAATTTTACCTTGACTGCGCTATTTTAAGGTGGAATTCCTCTCTTTGTTCTGGCACTCTTTATGCTTCTTATCCTGCTTTTAACAACCCCCCCCCCAGATGGGGTCTTGCTGTGTAGCTCAGGCTGTCTTTGGAACTCACTAAGTAGAATAGGCTATCCTTGAAATTGTGCCAGTCCTCTTGCCTCAGCCTCCCAAGTACTGGGATTACTGGTGTGCACCACCACACCTGGGTTCACTTATTACTTTAAAACACACCTCATAATTTACTTATCTGGATTATTATTATTTTCTTTTTACAAGATTATAAACTATGTTAAGATAAAGGTGGAAATTTTGTTCATTCTTTTTTCCTCAATGACTAATAGCCTGGCACATCATTGATAATCATTACATATTTGTTGAATGGATGCATATTATTGCAGAGACAGTTACACATATTGAATTCACTATTTTGTATGTCATGAGTTACAAGGCTTTTGGAGGGATAGTTTGCTAGGCATTAAAGGTTAGTTGTTAGGTGCCATCGAGTCGGTATCCGACTCAGTGACCCTCTTACAACAGGGGAAACACTATTGTCAGTGCTTCTCTGCTGTGCATAGGGTTTTCAATGGCAGATTGATTTTTGGGAGGGGGTTGCCAGGTCCTTCTCCCAAGCCTACAGCTTCTGGTGTTCCCAGGCGGTCTCCCATCCAGGTACTAACCAGGCCTGACCCTGCTTAGCTTCCGAGATCTGATGGGATCGGATGCCACAG
>VMDO01009544.1:0-76615 GCA_007922755.1 Pedetes capensis | reverse complement strand
TAAGATATTCTGTTACTTTCCTATTTTGATCAGAATTTTTTAAATCAATGATAAACTTTGAAGGGTTTTTTGGAATTGAGATAGTCAAGTGATATATTTTTAAAATTTTGCTAATATGGTAAACAACAGTAATTGACATTTACTTTATCTGATAAATGTCAATTATTATGATGTATTATTTCTTTTATTTGTTGTTGGATATGATTAGCCAACATTTTGTTTTGGTCTTTTGGTGCTATATTGGTATACTGGCATTTAAATTTCTTTTCTTGTGATTTCTGTCCAAAGAAAGAGTGAAACATTTATTGTTGAAATTTTGTTGATACTGTAGTTGTTATTGTTTTTCTTATCTATATTGACTACTAAAAGACTCAGCCAAATCATGTCTCAACTAAAAAATGAAAAATGTAGCTGGGTGCTGTGGCAAATATCTCTAATTCCAGAAACAGCAAGAGTGAGGCAGAATGATCATGGATTTGAGGGTAGAGGTAGCCTATAGAACTTAGTGAGACCTTGTCTCAAAATTAAAAAAAAAAAAATAGAAAAGGGAAAGGGAGTGTAGCCCAACGGTAGAGAGCTTGCCTAGATTGTAAGAGGCCCTGAGTTCAACCCTACTATGGAAAAAAAGAAAATAAGAAAAGTAGAGAAGAAAGGAAAGAAGAGGGGAGGAGAGGAGAGAAGAGGAGAAGAGAGGAGAGGAGATGAGAGGAGAAGAGAGGAAGGAGAGGAGAGGAGAGAAGAACAGAGGAGAGGAGGGAAGGCAAGGCAAGGCAAGGGAAAAGGGAGACAAGAAAAGGGAAAAGGGAAAGTGAAAAAATTCAAAGATCTTTTCCTCTCCAACAATCTATGATGATGGGCAGGTTTTCTTGCCAATATGATTCATGCAGTAACAGGAGCAATTTAGTTAGTATTTAGTCAATCAGTGTTAAGATTCCAGTCATCTCAAAGAATGAGTTCTAAATTCATGGAACATCATTTCCCAATGAATATATAACATACTGTAATTGTCCTCTACATAAATTCAGACACATGAATCCACAGGAAAGCTAATAAATTTCATTATAACAGATGAATAGAAGACCTTCCAAAACCCAGCTGAGCATCAGCATAAATAATGGAATATTTTCCCCCTTCCTTTCTTTGTTAAATTGTGAGGAAAATAAAAAAGTCACATTTGTGCCAAATAGGTAATTCCTTCTTATCCATTTAGTTTGAAATGTATAATTAATTGTTATAAACTACTGAGATAGTGTTTGAGAAGACAGAAATGCTAATTACCCTAGTTTGATCATTACACAATATATTCAGGTATTGAACTATACCACCATGCCCTATAAATAACTACAAATATTATATGACCACTAAAAAAAATCATTATTTTAGAATTCAACATAACTTACACAAAATCTGTGAATGCTGTGCTGAGGAAATCATGATGTTCTAATTAATATCAAAGCTATAGTCTCATTTTTCCCTTATTGCTTTAATCACATGATATATAACGGTTTGTACACTTCACATTTTATCATTGAGAAAGCTAAGGCACAGGTAGGTTTCATCACTCACAGTAGGTCAGATGGCTAATAATGCTAAAGCAGGTTTGGAATCCAAACATTAGACTCCAGAGTTTAAGCTCGTAGTATTGGCATACTGTTACACATGTTCCAAGATAATGTTATTTAGGAAGTCTAGTCCCAAATTATGTCTTGATTGTTAAGAATAAAAGGTTAGGTAAAAAGATACTCATGAAATTATTAATCTTATTTCTCAGACTTAGGGTATCAACTTTTCCTCAGTGTAAAACAGTTCCTTAGTAATTTTTATTAACTTCCTTATGTGCTTTAATAGTAACAGTAGAACAAACTGATCAATTGTTATGAATTAATGGGGAAATTTTTTAATTAAATTTAAATCTTAGGTGTCCAGTGCTGTAACAAATGAAAGATACATTTATCTTAATTAGGGAGACTAGCAATGTGTTTCTAAATGAAAAGAGCTAACCTGAGCTGACTACAAATCAACATTACATTATTGGAATAATTTTAAATCTGTTTCTATAGTGATAGTTTTTCATGCAAGATAATACTATAAATATCCAGGTGCATGTGTTTTTTTGTTTTGTTTTGTTTTGTTTTGCTGTTGTATATGAAAATATGGTTGCTTTATGAAAAAATCACATGTCTGAAGTACCTGAGCTTTTATATAAAGTTCAAAACAATAGCATACTACAATATATCTATCATTCTGCTCTTGAATATCATTATGTTAGAATCACATGTAGTTAATTTTCCTTGATTGATGCTATTATATCTGAAATTTATAAGCATCATTTCTAAAACATTCTATAGATTGTGGTATTGAAGTCTAGGTGAATTGTGCAAGTTTAAATATGGTACTCCCACATGTCTGTCAGCCTGTTGTGCTCTAGGGACTTGCATGTTGCTGTGATGCTGAAAGCTGTGCCACCAATATTTCTGATACCAGCATAGCCACCCACGGTGGACAGGTTTCAGCTGAGCTTCCAGACAAAGTCAGATAAGGGAGAAGGACCCAGGAGACCACTCCCAAAACAATTAGCCATTGAAAACTTTATGAGTAGCAGAGCAGTGTCAAATGTAGTGCCAGAAAAATGAGACCCCCCAGGTTGGAAGATATTCAAGAAAGGATTAGGGAAGAGTTCCCTCCAAAATGTAGTCAATCTTAATGATGGGAACAAAGCATACCCCCTGAGAATTACATTTGCTGACGTGGGGTGACGCAAAATGAGAAGAAAAACAGTAGCTGCAATAATGGGCTCAAACATAAAGAGATTGTGTGTATGGAACAGTGTTGGGTAGCATTTCATTCTGTTATACATAGGGTTGCTGTGAGTTGGAGCCAACTGGAGAGCACTTAACAACAAAAAACAAATACAACACAGATAATGTGAAAACAATGAAACATTTCACAAGAAGCATGTTAAAAAAGGAAGTGAAGATGTGATGTGGACAAACTCAAAATGAGTTATATTTAATTATAAAACTTTTTCACCGTTCTTGCCTCCCACCTTTAATGGAAGTATTCAGGCCTCAAAACAGAAAGGGAGACATTTTCTTAACCCACATTAGTCAAATTATAGTTTGAATGTGATATTAATTTCCACTTCCTATTTGTAGACAAACTCAAATCTAGTCTAGGATCTTCTTGCTACCAAGCTATTAATATTTAGTTTCCCTAACACTGAAATTATTTTAAGATATTCAAACCACTATTGTATTGGTAACTTGTCAAAAGTCACACAGCTCTCTAATTGTTGGAGTTGGTCATGTTTCTTTCACTGCACCAAGCTACCTCTCTATACACACTGAAGAATATTTATATGGATGAAACTTTTGTTTTCTCCCTTAAGTCTCTAAGAAAAATAAAGTGTTTTGTTTCAATGTTCAGTAAAATTAGTTCTCCAATTAAGTTAAATTTTTTGAAAATATCTCCTCAAAATATATATAACTATAACAAAATTTAAGAATTTTGAGAAAAAATTTCAATTTCCTTACAATGTCTTGGGTTCTATTTTTTCTGAGAAAGTGAATTAAGAGATTGATTAAAGTCCACTAACTACTCTTTACTTCTACAGTAGGTACTATGTATCTTTAAATTGTGCTTATGTGATGATTTTATAAACAGTCAAGTAAAGGAATAACTATTCAGTTATATTGTCGAATATATTTGTGCTGTGTTTAAATTTTACTTTCCTTAAATAGATAGTTTGCTAATAAACATGTTGTTTTCGATATTTGAGGTTACAAAAATCTGAGTTTATTCCTTCCCTATTTCAAATTGGGGTCTGCAATCTAATTATATCTATTTCTATACTTGACAATAATGATTTAGAAGAATTCCTTAGCCAATATTTGCCCAAATAAACAAGACAAAAAAGAATAAGTCCAATATCCAATGCAACATACATCAGGGTCTTTTCTTCAAAGTCCTGGGTCTTTTATTAAATCCATTGTTAGGTGCATTAAAACAGGTGTATGTGTGTGTGCATAAAATGGAAAATAAAATAAAGAAAAGAAAAGAGAAAAGAAAGTAAAAGATGATGTCATTAAAATAGTTTTGGTCAAAACATAGGAAGTGAACCAGCTCATGCAACCATACAGATTTTTCCCATTACTGTTGTTGCTTGGTTTTAATTGCTTGGTTCTTTGTAAAAGGGCAGACTGCTATTCAAAAAAGTTTACATTTTAAAAAACACATGCTTTCATAAATAAGATTATCAGCTTTGTAGAGTAAGCTCAAGATGCTAATCCAACAATTCATGTGATCAACCTATAAAATATGTCATGCAATTCCAAATAATATATTACTAAGCAAATGTATTGCCTAATTAGTTATGTTATATGGCATCTTTGCATAACTGAGCTAAACAGATCAAAAAATCAGGCTAAAAGTCAAATGATTAAAAGAATTATGACAATAAAATCAGAATGTACTTGGACAGATTTTGTTTTGAAAATATAAAGCTGTTGGAGAACCAACAATGGATAATGTACTTTCACCCTTGCACTAAGTAATGTTAATTCTGAGTATTTGTGTGGTCATTTAGGTGTACCTCTAGGCAACAGGGTATTTCAGAGAAAAAGCTATATTATATAGTCCACATAAATAAAAGCCATGTATCCAAGATATCCTACGTGTAACCTCATTTAACTGTAAGATAATATCTATCCTATATCGGATTATCTGAAAAAACTTATATATAAAAGAATCATAGATAGATGATTGATAGATAGATATTCACAGGCAGAAAATGAAAAAAGTTAATTAGATGACAACACTAGTTTTGGAAACTTCATCTTTGAAGTTTTCAAATCCTCATATTTTTCATATCCATCCATCCAGCATCCATCCATCTTTACATCCATCCATCCATCTATTCTCTCATAAAAGTAGAGGAATTGCAATCATCTTTAAAAAGTCAATAGTGAAAAACATCAGATAGTTCTGCTCTTATGATACAATCATCTCTATTAGAATGGTTCATCTTTGCTTTCTGAAGTATGAACAAAGTATAATATATATATGTACATATATATATATATATATATATAGTATTTGTGTGTGTGTGTGGTACTGGGAATTGAACCCATGGCTTCATGCTTGCATGCTTTGCAAGTGCTGGACCACTGAGCTGCACCTCCAGCCCCCCCATTTTTTTTTTTACTTTTTGAGACGGGGTCTCACTAAGTTATGTAGACTGCCTCTGGTCTCGAACTTGCTATCCTCCTGCCTCCACCTCCCAAGCCGCTGGCATTATAGGCGTGCACCCACCACCATGCCCAGCTAATATATATATATATATATATATATATATATATATATATATATATATATTGGGAGAAGGACCTGGCAACCCCCTCCCAAAAATCAATCTGCCATTGAAAACCCTATGAACAGCAGAGAAGCACTGACAATAGTGTTTCCCCTGTTGTACAGAGGGTCGCTATGAGTCGGATACCGACTTGACGGGACCTAACAACAACAACATATATGTAGTGTAAATCACATAGATTTCCATAATTTTGAACAAATATAGTAATGTGTTTTAATAAATACCAAGATATGTGTTTATCATTAATAATTTTGCAATGCTCTTATAGTATTGAGAATGGAAAGAATATGTTATTAGGTTGTGTAGAATATAAAAATAAGCTTGACGTAAATAAATTATTTGGGCCATAATGGAATACAAAAATCAAAGGCACTTCTGAAACACATGAGCTGAAAACATTTTTATAGTCTTAAGTCCTGCTATACTACAAAAAATTAAAATATCACAGAGGGGATTAAGAGATTATTTTTATTTTCATTTTTATTTTTATTTTTAGAATTTGACAAATTATGCTTAGCTGCTTAGAGACGAGAACAGATAGGAAAATACATACCTGAAATGTAAATCCTTATTGTCAGCTGAAAAATATTCCAAGAAACATATAAAACAAAACCATTTGGTAGAGGAGAGCAAATGTGTACCTGACATAGTGTAGCTTCTCATATTGCCAACCTATCTCATCCTTATGTAACAGGGTAAAAACCAGGCATGAATATCTATGGTGCTAAAGAAGAGAAAGAGCAGTAAGATCATGAAATATAATGTGACTTATCTTTTTTAGCTTCTTTTATGTACTCGAATATCTGATAAGAATATTTCTTACATTTGTTTTTATTCCACACTACCTTACGGTGGGGGCTGGGGTTTGGCTCCATCCATAGAGAGTTGTTCTGTGCTCTGAGGCCCTGGGTTCAATCCCCAGCACCGCAAAAATGAGAGATGGATGTGGCAGCCCATGCCTGAAGCAATCAGCCATTGAAAACCCACTGAATAGCAGAGAAGCACTGACATAGTGCCGAGCATAGCACAGTGTCCAAGAATGTTTTGTTGTGTCCTACATAAGTCAGACCCAAATTGACAGCATGTAACATCAACATTACAGTTAGTTAAGGACTAGTTATCCTTATCTTATAAATGGACACCCCAATTCACAAAGTGTTTAAATACATTGTTCTGATTTTGAGTCAAAAAAAGAGGTCCAAAGTTTTGAACAAAAAATTAAGAAGCTTTAAGATCTGTATTCTTCATTTCCAGAGAGTCTCCAATGAAAAACAATTATCATGAAATTTCATATTGCAAAACCAGTACTTTTCCACAGGTCACCTTTTGGAAATTTTATAAAGTTTCTAGTTCTGGAACTATGCCATAGAAAAAAAAAATAGTCCTCTTTGAACAGATCATCTTAATACTTGGATACATGGTTTGGCATTAGAATCACAATCTCAATTCCAGCCCTCATTCCTCTTCAAAGAGTCTTTGTGGAATGAATTTCTTTCAGACTTGTATATACAACTGCTCCCTAAGATCCACCTAAATTTGCTAAATCTCATATGGAAAACATTACCTTTCTCCTTTATCTTTGCTCTTCCACACTTATTCACATTATTCATAAATGGACTAATACCATTCCCAAGCCAGACATAGGAAATACATTCTATTTATTTGTCTATCCATGCCCATCCTTTCTACCTTCTTGTAGTGTCCTCATTTCTTACCTGATTTCTTTTAACTGCCCTCTCTTTTTCCAGTGTAGCCCCTATAACTTATGTCACATTAACACAATGAAAGCCTTTCTGTGATGCACATCTAATGCTCTGTATATAACCTTTCCATGTTAAGTCAAAGCTTTTAGAACAAAGTTTAGAAACACTTGTTTACCAAGCATGACAGTTTATGATTTTTTTATATTCTCTTTTGACTCATTTTCCATCATTCCTTCAAATACATTATTCCCTACATTTTTACTTTAGTACTTCTTTTATAGGAAGGCATTATGTTGTTTCATTATGCTATGTTTCTTGAGTCTGTTTATTTGTTCCTTCTCCTTAACTGTTTTGCATTGTCTTAATACCCATACTCTTTTTTTCTTCTACACTGTAGACATTAATTTACTTATGTCTGTCTCTCTCTCTGTCTCTCTGTCTCTCTGTCTCTCTCTCTCTCTCTCTCTCTCTCTCTCTCTCTCTCTCTCTCTCTCTGCCTCTGGATGCTGAATCCCTTGAGGATCCCTACCCCCAAACAAAGTCAAGAAAAAAGGAGAAAACAAAAGCTAGTACTTAAGTAGGGCATTATATTGTGCCAACTGTTTTCATGTTGAATAACTGAAACAGTGAAAGAGATTCAAGCAAAGTAATTACAATTCTGAGAGACAAACCAAGATTCACATACACTGGAGACATTGACTTAAACTTTGAAAGAGACATAAAATTTTACTAAAGTGAATGACATCCTAGGGCATAGGCAAGACAGTGAGTCAGGAAAGCATAGCTTGTAGTTAAGGACTAGAATTATAAATTCTATTTTACTGGGCATTTTCATAGTCATTCTTGGGAGATAAGGGTAAGAGCACATCGATTTGGGCCATCATATATAATGCTTTCAAAGCAAGTGGGAATATCTATAATTCTGAAACCAGTAGGGAGTCAGTGAAGATTCCTTGTTGCTTTCTCAGACCTAATTAAATCACAGTTTTAGAAGATCATCTAAAATTCTTTCATCATCCCAAAATGAGAATTAGAAATTTCTGACATTCTAATTTTCCTTCAAAGTAAGAATATTTCAACTAAATTACTATTATCACACAAATAAAATAGTTGTGTCTCTTCTTAGCCCCACTAATAAATTATAAGCAACTTGGAGAAGTTTCATTTATCTTTTTATCCCAAATCACACAGAATATTGTCTTATTCAGAGAAAGTACCCAATAAATCTTTATTATTATAAATATTCTGTCTTGTTATTTATCAAAATATTGGTATTCAGTAAAGTACAATTAACTCAGAATTATAATATATATTTTTTTAAAAATATATTTAAAAATATATATATTTTATTTTAAAAAGAGGGTAATATATTTTACCCTCTTTTTAAAATTCTCAAAGCACTTTGAGAACATGTCATCTGGATAATTATCATAAACATGAATTCACACCTCCTTGTCTTTCTCCTCCATCTCCTCCTCCTCTTCCTCCTCCTCCTCCTTTTCTCCTCCTTTTCCTTTTCCTTCCTCTCCTCCTCCTCTTCCACCTAATTCTGTTCAGTATTTGGGGTTGAACCAGGGTCTTGTGTATGCTATGCAAGCACTCTACCACTAAATAACATCCCTAGCCCTTTTTTCTTTCTTTCTTTCTTTCTTTCTTTTTTTCTTGTTTTTATTTTGATACAGGATTTTGCTAAGTTTCCAAGGCTGACACTTTGGTCACTATGTCAGTCAAACTTGGCATTTCCTGCCTCAGCCTCCTGAGTAGCTGGGATTATAGGCATTTACCATCACTTCTGACCCAATTCTCACTCTTTAGAAATAAAAATATCCATATATGAGATTTATTTTCCTGTTTTCAATTTTTGATGAGTTCAGTGCTCAGTAATTTGTTGTACAGGGAAACACTGAGAAACAGATTTGTACATTTTAAACACATCTAGGCACATTCAGCCTACTCTACTACAGATTCCATTCATTTAAGATTCTTTGTACATTTGTGATTCTAGAAAATCATTCAAACAATTATCTATTAAATCAAATAGATTACATTTTACTTAGAAAATACTTTCTGCATTGCTGCATTCTGTCATCTATATAGGTTGTTGTTGTTGTTAGGTGCCGTTGAGTTGGTATCCGACTCATAGTGACCCTCATACGATTTTCAATAGCTGTTTCGAGATTGCCTTGGGAGTGGATTGCCAGGTTCTTCTCCCATTTTTGTGATGCTGGGAATTGAACTCGGGACCTCAGAGACTGCAGTGCAGTGCTCTACCAACTGAGCTAAATCCCAGCCCACCTTTATAGGTAATTGGTCCATTTTTGTATGTGATCCACTTGTGTGCATTGTTGTTTCTAAGCTGGAAGAATGACATTATGAATGTCAAAACTATGCAGAGAAGGTGGTAGTTTTGTTTTATACTTAATGTATTCTTACTGTTTTCTCAAATCTTCCCTCCTTTTGTTTTGCATATGGGATTATGCAAGAAAAGTTGTTGGTTGTTGTTAGTGTTGTGGTTTTTGCCAGGTCAGGTCCAACTCATAGCAAACTTATGTACAAGAGAATGAAACACTCGTCGTTTCTGTGCCAGCCACATGATCCTTTTAGTTTAAGCCCATTTTTGCTAAAAAAACAATAGTTGCAGACACTATCAATCCATCTAGTTGTGCATCTTCCTTTTTTCATGGACCTGCCACTCTTCCAAACATGATGTCCTTCTTCAGGGACTGGTCCCTCCTGACAACATGTCCAAAATATATAAGATGCAGTCTAGCCATCCTTGCTTCCAAGGAACACTCTCATTGCATTTCTTCTAAAACAGATCTGTTGGGGTTTTGGCAGTCCATGATATATTCAATATTTGTCTATGGCACCATAATTCAAAAGCATCAATTCTTCTTTTGTTTCCTTTATTCAATGTACAGCTTTCACAAGCATATGATGGGACTTAAAATACCCTGCATGAGTTTGGCACACATTGGTCTTCAATGTGACATCTTCACTTTCCACCACTTTGAAGAGGTCTTTTGCAACAGCTTTTTCAAATGAAATGTACTTGGGATTTCTTGACTGCTCCTTCCACAGGTGTTGATTGCAGAACCAAGTAAACTCTTGGACAACCTCAATCTTTTCTCCACTTATCGTGAAGCTGTGAACTGAACCAGTTGTAAAGATTTTTGCTTTGTTTATGTAGAGTTGTGATCTATACTGAAGGCTTTGTTCTTTGATCTTCACCAGCAAATGTTTCAAATTCTCTTCACTTTCACCAGAGTTGTGTCATCTTTATGATGCAGGTTGTTAATGAGTCTTCCTCTAATCATTATGCCATGTTCTTCACAAAGTCCAGCTTCTCAGATTATTTGCTCAGCATAGAGATTGAAGAGGTACAATGAAAGGATACAGCCCTGAAACACACCTTTACTGACTTTAAACCAAGGAGTGTTTCCTAGTTATGTTCGAATTACGGCCTCACAGTCCATGTACAGATTCCTCATGAGTATAAGTAAGTCTCTGGTATTCCCACTCTTCTCAATGTTATCCTAATTCATTATCATCTACACAGTCAAATGCCTTTCAGTAGTCAGTAAAAGAGATAGGCATCTTTCTAGTATTCTCTGCTTTTGGCTAATATCCCTCTGACATCAGTAATTATTTCCCTGGTGCCACGCCCTTTTCTGACTCTGCCTTGATCTTGCCATAATTCTTTGCCTATATATCCTGGTGTACTCTCTTTTGAATGATTTTTAGTGAAATCTTGCTTGGACATGGTATTAATGATACTGCTCAATAATTTCCACATTCAGTTGGGTTCCTTCCTTGGGAATAGGCATAAATATGGAACTCTTCCTATCAATTGGCCAAGGAGCTGTTTTCCAAATCCCTTGGCATAAAAACATGAGCACCTCCAGTGCTGCACCTGTTTGGTAAAACATCTCTATTGGTATTTCATCAATTCCTGGAGCCTTGTTTCTCATCAATTTTTCAAAGCATCTTCTACTTTGTCCTTCAGTACTATTGGTGGCTGATCATATGCAACCTCCTGAAATGGTCATCCACCAATTTCTTTTGGTATAATGGCACTGTGTGTTCCTTCCATCTTCTTTTGATATATCCTGCATCATTTAATATTTTCCCTGTAGAATCCTTCACTTTTACCACACAAGGCTTGAATTTTTCCTTCAATTGCTTAAAATTGAGAAAAACAGAGGAATGATGTTCTCTTTTGGTTTTCTATCTCCAGTCCTTTTCACGTCATTATAATATCTGATTTTGTCTTCTCAAGTTGCCCTTTGAAATTTTCTGTTTAGTTCCGTAACTTCATCACATCCTCCTTTTACTTAAGCTGCTCTACATTCGTCCAGAGGTTCTTTTGATATGTAATTTGATCTTTACTTTTTTTCCTGTCTTTTAAATAATCTTTTGCTTTCCTTATGATGATGTCTTTAATGTCATGCACAACCCATCTGGTCTTCAGTCATTACTGTCTAATGCATCAAACCTATTCTTGAGGTAGTGAGGTAGTCTCTGAACAAAGGTGAGATATACTCAAGGTCATAACTTGGCACTTGTTCTAGGTTCCTTCAGTTTCAGTTTGAACCTGCATATGAGCAGTTGATGGTCTGATTCACAATCAGTACCTGGTCTTGTTCTGACATTTGATATTGAGCTTTTCCATTGTCTCATTCCAAAAATGTAGTCAATGTGGTTCCTGTATTTTTCATCTGGTGAATTCCATGTGTGTAGGCGCCATTTATGTTGGTAAAAACTATATTTACAATATCAAGGTCACTTGTCTGAAAAATTCTATCATGAAATATCCAGCATCATTTCTGTCACCAAGGCCATACTTTCCAACTACTGAGTCTTCTTCATTGCTAACTTTTGAATTCCAGTCACCTGTAATTATCAGTATATCCTAACTGCATGTTCAACTATTTCAGATTGCAGAAGCTAGTAAAAATCCCTATCTCCATTTGTAATCTTAGTAGTGGGTGCATAAATTTGAATAAATGTCATATTAACTGGCCTTCCTTGTAGGCATATGGATAATATTCTATCACAGACAGTATTGGACTTTAAGACAGATCTTGAGATGTCTTTTTTGATGATGAATGCAACCCAATTTCTCTTCCTCTGTCATTCCTCTCATAGTAGACTATATGATTATCTGATTCAAAATGACCCATACCCGTCCATTTTAGCTCACCGATGCCTAGAATGTTGATGTCTATGTGCTCCATTTCCCTTTTGATGATTTCTAATTTTCCTAGAGTTATACTATTTATATTCTATGTTCCAATTATGAATGGATATTTACAGTTCTTCCTCCTCATTTTGAGGTGTGTCATATCAGCAAATGGAGGTCCTTGGGGCTTTACTCCATTTCCTTCATTTAAGATTGACTCTACTTTGAGGAGGCAACTCTTCCCCTTCTTCCTTAGTAGTCCTCTGAGTGCCTTCCAACATGGGGGGCTCATTTTCTGGCACTGTATCTGACAGTGCTTCTCTGCTATGCATAGGGTTTTCAATGGTTAGTTGTTTTGTGAGTGGGCTGCCAGGTCCTACTCCCTAGTCTGGCTTAGACTGGAAGCTCAGCTCAATCTTGTTCACCTGGGTGACTCTGCTGGTATTTATAATACCAGTGGCATAGCTGTCAGCATCACAGCAACACACATGCCCCCACAGTATGACAAACTGACAGACACCTGGAGGTGCAAGACAAGAGGACATCAGTAACATCTACAAATGACAAGGTCAAATATAATCACTTGATATTTTCAAATGAAGCCTAAATCTAAAACATTTAAATAGCTCTACATTTGTATATTCCAGGAAGTAATTAGTGCTTCATCAACTTGCTTCATTAACATTATTTGCATCATTAATTAATTAAATAAAAAATAAGCCAAGAAATGTCTTGAACATCTTTCATTGTTATTGTGCAAAGCACTTCTAAGCGACTACAAAACAGATTAAAAAGTACAAATGCACACAGAATCCTATTATAGCCTAATACTACTTTTAAATGAACGCTATTATGTATTTATATTTTTTTTTCTTTTTTACCTTTCACATTTTCTTGTGGCACAACCTTGGGTATTTGAGAGAGTTCAGTTTAGTTTGTTGGTGATATAACAGAAAAGATAGTAATAAGTATAGTTTTTATTTCTGTGTCTATTATCCATTAGGGCTGGGATTTAGCTCAGTTGGTAGAGCGCTGCGCTGCAGTCTCTGAGGTCTCAAGTTCAATTCCCAACACCGCAAAAATGGGAGAAGGACCTGGCAATCCACTCCCAAGGCAATCCTGAAAAAATCAGCCATTTAAAACCCTATGAGGGTCTCTATAAGTCAGATACCGACTCGACGGCACCCAACAACATTATCCATTACGTTTCCAGCACTAAATTAATAAACCTCCCAAGAAGACATGCAGAGAAAGTTAGACAGGCCCAGGTGAATATATATATAAAGAGTATGAAGTCCTTATCACACTCAGGGTGCCTGATGTTAATTTGACTTTCACTTGTTTATTTTTTAACTAGACTGGAACACTTAATTGGAGGGGGCTCATTCCTTATCTGAACTAGGTGCCTTTGGGCCAAATATGCATTTTATGTCACAGCTATAGCACCCTAGCATCCAATCCCACCTGATCTCATAAGTTAAGCAGGGTCTGCCTGGTTAGACCTTGGATGGGAGACTACCTGGGAATACCAGGTCCTTCAGGCTAGGGAGAAGGACCAGGTAATCCATTCCTGAAAGAATCCGCCATTGAAAACCCTCTGAATAGCAAGCAGAGAATCATGGACATAGTGCCAGGCATGGCATAGTGTCAGAGAGTATCTCATTCTGTTGTATATAGAGTCACTATAAGCCGGACCCAACTCGATGGCACTTAACAAAAACAATCCATTTTATAGATGATAACACTCCCTCAATTTATAGGCAGAAGTGATGACAGGAAAAAAGGGAGACTAAAGTAGAGTCTGATAGACACATTAAGTTTGTTACCTGAAAGCTAGATCAGTGCTCATCTGCCCATAACATACTGCCTCAGAAGAAACCATATCTAGTGAACTCCTGGAAGCACAAAAATGCCCGTATAGTTCCATCTGCAGTGTACATTAAGACACCACACACACACACGCACACACACACACACACACACACGCGCGCGCACACACACACACACACACACTATTGACACAGAGTCCGTTATTGACCAATTCAAAATGAAGCAATTCAAGGAAAACCAAACCAAAGTATACTCAAGTATATTCTATGAAAGAAGTGATATGGTCAAAGAACAGCCTAAGTATTTGAGGAAAAGTGTAGGTTTCCTTTTAGAGCTAGATCTCAACAGAGTCATCTGGCAGCTATAATGATATCCTTATGAGAATTCCTGGGTGTTTGCATGGCATTTAGTTTAAATTTAATAAAATGAAACTTCTCAAAAGAAATTTTTTTGTATGTTTGGAAGCGCAGTGGGTGACAGTCTGATGTGAACAGTTAGAGTAGATGGCTATTATGAGGATTTCCTTACTGAGTTAATGTATTACCATCATCTGCTTCCTAAGCTCATTTGCAGTCACCAGCTGTAAAGGGGAGGTTTTTACACTTAACAATAAGAAACATGCATCTGTACACCAGATTTCTTGTAGTTTTTATAGACATACATCATACCCTTTTAGAAAAAAGAACAATCAATCCAGGTTTATATGTAAAATTGTTTCAGAATGTTCATTATGAACTTATTTTACTTATGTATATGTTTATGAATGCATGTCAGCTATAACTATTTTAAATTTTTGAATGAAGAATCCACTATAGTAGATCCTTCATATTTTCAGAGAACAGATTTTAATACTGTTTTAAATCCTATTATTTGCCACCACTTTGGTAAGTACCTAGCATATTCACTCTATTAAGATATACTCTAAGACACTGAATTGTGTTCTTAGGCAGTGTCTGAACTTATTGCTCTGTTCTGTTTCTCCCTTTACATCTTGTTTACATCTTGTGTTTCAGCAAAAATCTAAGTAATTACATGATGTTGATTTTCAAGCTCGTTCTTAAATAATCAATTCAAAAAATGTTAAACCTAAAAGAACTGCTCTGGCTGTTTCTAGTTTATTTCCAATCATGCCTTATTTTCCAGAAGTTTGAGGTCACAAGGACACAGTCTCTAAATCACTGAATTTTAATTTCCCAAACACATTGTAGACTGAACATTTTTAAAATGTGTATCATTTGTAGAAAAGAAAAGCCAAGGAGTACAGTATTCTAAATATACTCTGAAGAAGACAACATGCTTAAAAGAAATTGAGCATGATGTGATCTGATGGACATGTGTATTATTTCAATTATTAAAAACAGTATTTTTTATCAGTAGTCAAGTAGTAGTCAAGTAGTAGTTGACTACAGTAGTCAAGAGTAACTTAAAAATTTTGCTTAGCCAGGCGTGATGGCGCATGCCTGTAATCCCAGGGGTTTGCGAGCAGGAGGCAGGAGGATCGCAAGTTCGAGACGAGAGGCAGTCTGCATAACTTAGTGAGACACTGTCTCAAAAAAAAAAGTAAAAAAATGGGCTGGTCCAGCACTTGCAGAGCATGCAAGTGTGAGGGGTTCAACCCCCAGTACCACAAAAAAAAAAGAAAAAAAAATTGCTTAGTAATGCATCAATGAATAAGTACCAAATATTTATTAAGGAGAGTTATTAAAGCTTTATCACATGTAGTTAATAGATGACTTTTACGGTCAAATTGATATGAATTCAAATTCTAAATTCAGTAGCCACTGGTTATCTAAAACTGAAAATGTTAACTTCTCTAATTCTCAATTTTCTCAGGTAAAAATGGGCATTGTACTTTCAACATAAGGTGGATTTGCAAGTGTTTAGAAAATGTGCCTGGTGTATTATCAACACAACAATATAATCTGATGATAAGCTTTTCTTTGTGTGCCAAATTAAATGTTAATTTAAAAAGAAAAAAATTAATGCTAGGAAATAATTCTAATCTTGAACATTTCTCAGTCCTACCAAGAGATAAAAATTATTTATAAGATGATGATGTCATTATTAGGTGAACTCAAGTGGGGTTCAACTCATAGTGACCCCATGTACAACAGAACAAAACAGTGCCTGACACTGTGCCATGCCTGGCACTATTGTCAGTGCTTCACTGCTTTTCAGAGAGTTTTCAATGGCTGGTTGTTTCGGGATTGGCTGTGGAGCAGGCTTCCAGGTCCTCTTCATGTATAAGATATTGTTATGGTTGTTAAGTGCCTTTGTCATAGCCACCCCACATACAACAGGTGAAATACTATTGTCAGTGCTTTTCCACTATCATAGGGTTTTCAATGGCAGATTGATGTTTAGGAGTGCGTTGCCAGGTCCTTCTCCCAAGCCTACAGCAGTCTTCCAGGCAGTATCCCATCAAATACTAACCCGATCTGACCCTGCTTAGCTTCCGAGATCTGATGGGATCGGATGCCACAGAGGTAGGTCTGCAGTCTATCACAGCCCCAGTATGTCCAAAATTGAACTTCTGATACCTTGCCTGGGTCTCCACCCTAAAATATTTCATTCTTGACCCCCAAGACAAAAGAAATTTAGAGTCCTCCTTGATATATCACTTCAAGACTGCATGTCCAATGAATGAGGAAATCCTTCAGGCTCAATAGAATTTGCAAATTCTATTTAGAATCTCATCATTTATCACCATTTCTACCAACATCACCCAATTCAAACCTTAGCAACCTGTAACATTATGACTTTAATCACACTCTTACTAATTTTCTTATATTTATCCTGTAATCCCCTGGTCAACTTTTCACATAGAAGTCAAAGTGATCTTTGCAAATATAAACCAAATAATGTTACTCAAAACATTCATGCTTCTCTTTCAGAGTAATAAAGTCCTTTTCATGGCCATTTAGGTTTTATATCATCAAGCTCTGTTATTTGTCCCACATTCCTAACTGTGCCTCAAACATGCTGACTTGCATGTTACTTTTTCAATAAACTAACTTCTCTTTCATAGATGACTTTATAGAATCCATACATTCCCATACATCCCAGATAATGTCTAACTTTATTCAGATCTTAGTTCTAATGTTACAGTTTCAGTGCAGCATTCTCTTCTGATATTTAAGTATTTTTCTAACGAAAACATCCCAAAATCATTCCCCTTCCTGTGCTAGAACACTCTTTTTTTTCCAAGCCATATTTTTATTTTTAGCACTTTTGTTGCTATATATTTATTAATTTGTTTCAGTATCTATACTAGAATGTCAGTGATGTAATACTGAGAAAAGAGGGTAAGAAATTCTAAATACATAACTTCCACTCAGGGAATCTTCATTAATACTCTCCTAGAGTCAGGAAATGATATGAGAGAGGGAAATGTGGCTGCTGAACATCAAAAAGAAGAAAAGTACACATTTCTACGATGATGTTTTGGTCCAGTATTTGTCTACTGGAATTCCTTCTTAAAGTTATACATCATCCATAAAGTTTAAAAGGAAAGTAGAGCCCAAAACTCACTATGATAGTGTACTAACATTTAGGGTTTATTTTATACAGTTCCCTCTGTTTTGCAGTATTAGGCACAAGAAATTTGGAGAAAGTTTTCCAATATTGCATAAAGAATATGTGTTGGGGAAAAGAAAATGATATTTTATGATTCTGTCTTCATTAACAATTCTGAAAGTAGTCTTTCATATGAATTATTTTTATAAATTGTTACTGGTAGAAGCATTCGCTATTGTGAGTGTGATTGGCAAGCACACATATCCCTAGATACTGTACAAATCAGCAGAGGAGAATATAAAACAGTTGATATGAATCAAATGTGCCAACAGTTATGCCCAGCTGAGGCAGCTTTCATTCATGCAGTGCAACCTGTCATTCCTCTTGGCAGGGAGACCACACATTTCTCCACACCTGGCTTAAGCCAGATTCTTCTCAGTAGGACTGTGGCTTGCCAAGGACTAGAAATAAAATTGTATAGGGGGTAAACTTATCTTTGGGGCTTCTAAAAGTACCTCAATGTGCTTTGAACCCCTTCATCACTACTTGACTTCATTATGCTGGTTTTTTCTCCTGAAATCTTCTATATGTCTGAGGTATAAAAGAAAAAACTTCACCAAAGTTATTATTTTCCTCTTTAAGGTGTTCAGGCAAAGATTATAAATTCTGATAGCAAAATCCTCAATGAATAATACTTGATCAGAAGAGAAGTCATCTCCTGCCTTTAAATACCATACCTCATAGATCCTATTAACGTGTCTGATCCCCTATAACGGAGTTGGCTTTGATAGCTAAAGACTTTTATAGTGACTATGCTAGTAATTTTCAAGAGGAACTAAATGGCTATATTTTCAAGAAGAAAACTCAGAACACTCTCAAGAGAGTAGGCATTTGTTTCTCTTAAATAGAATAGTAACCGAATACACAAATGGGCAAAGGAACTGAGTAGACAGTTCTCAAATGAAGAGGTCTGTAAAGCCATGAAACACATGAAAAAATGCTCAATATCCCTATCCATTAGGGAAATGCAACTTAAAACAACTCTGAGATTTCACCTTACACAAGTAAGAATGGCCAAGACCAATTAAAAAAATAACAACAAATGCTGGCGAGGTTGCGGGGGAAAGGGTACACTCTTACATTGTTGGTGGAGCTGTAAATTGGTCCAACCACTGTGGAAATCAATATGGAGGTATCTTAAAAAACTGAAAATAGATCTACCATATGACCCAGCTATAACACTATTGGGAATTTACCCAAAGGGAGATGGGTCAGATCAAAATAAAAGGAAAAAAAAAAAAAAACAAAGCTAAGAATGGTGTCAATATAAATGGTCTAGAAAATGCATGCAATTGTTCTGACAAGATAAAAACAAAATTCACTACAGGAAAAGTTTCTACCTTAAACAGAACTGGAACCCAAGGACATATAGAAAAATATTACCAAGTAAATGATAAAGACTTAGATGGGGAGGGTGGGATGGGGGGAAGCATACAGGAGGGTAAGGGAGAACCTATATGAATAATGTACATCAAAATACATATATGGAAATGTCACAATGAAAAGCATGTCAGAATGAATAACATTCAGGTGTACATTAAAAATTTCCAAGAGAGAGAGAGAGAGAGAGAAAGAGAGAGGTGAGAACCAAGTTCAATATAAGAAGAAAAACACAATTTTCCTCACAAAAATAAGCTTCAATGAAATAATTAGGAAAGAAATAATATTACTCTCAATTGTCCTATTAAATTATACAGCAAATTGCTAAATATTCAGCTATCAAACAGCAACTTAATTCCTATTTAGACTTGATTGAAAGCTACAAAATAGGAGAAAGAAAAACAAAACAGGGCACTGGAGTCAGTTTTGCATTTGAATTCCTATGTAATCACTTACCTACTCATTTTGAAAAGGCTACTCAGTATATTTGAGCCTCAGTGTTCCTATCCTTAAGACACGATTAGAGTAACTTACACTTTGAATTATTAGCAAATAAAATTAATGCACTGCATTTAGTACAATGTTTAACTCATAGAAATAGGTATCTGAGAAATAGTTATTAGTATGCATTAGCGATTATTAGCAATGTCATTGATTTATAATTTCTAATATTATTGATAATGACAAAATAATGCACAGCTGATGTTGCATTTTAGTGTGTCAGTATTTTTAGGATAAATAAGACATAATAGGAAGAATCAGGATACTAAGAACCCTGAACATTCCCCACAGGAAGTACACAGTCAGAGTCCTTATTCTAGATTCTCACCCTGGTCTCAATTTCTCATGTCCTATAGTGTCTCTTTCTGTCAACATTTGTAAGTCTCTTTTACAAATGCTAGTTGTTCACCTCATCTGTAAGAATGTGATTTTTGTAATTAATTTACCTAAAAGAACAATTTCAAATACAAAACATTTGTAAACATAAAAATAAGAAAATAATTATTACTGGTGGTTGCAAATAGGAGTCAAAGAAACAAATACAAAAAAACATGAAAGTCCTCTTTCAGTTGCCTGTGAAAGGTGACATCAGGAATGGGCCCAATGACTGATAAATGAGTAAACATGAATCCTCAAAAGATAAATAAATCACAGGCAATGCTTTTCTATACAACATAGTTGAAAAAATATTCTTTGATATATTTTTATTGATACGTGGGTCTTCTAGCCTGGTTCTTATAGAATTTGGAAAAATTATACTGACATAATTATCTCTCTCATTTCTCTTACTGACTGCTAAGAAATGGGGGCTAGTAAAATTTCCTATACAAGATCTCTAATATGTACACATTCACTTCACTTTCCAATTCCACAACTCACATACTAACAAGTGATTTAGAATAGATATGAATTTCCTGAGGTATCTTTCTACAGTTTCCCAGAAAGGGAAAATTTTGATAGTTGTGACTTATTTTGAACTATTCTTACAATTCTGCTAAAATTTTCAGTAATATACATTTTATGGGGAGGTGGTAGAAAGCAAAGAGTGAAATACAGAAGTACATTTTTTAGACCCTTAACCAAAGCAGAGGGATGGAAGTTGTTTACATCAGAGATATGAAAAACAATACTCCAAGAATAATTACATATCCCAGTGTTAAAGACAGAATTCAATGGCCGAAATTTTCTTTCTATAAATCTTACTTAGATCTTTACAAAATCAGATTAACTTGTTTTTTATTGGAAATTTTTAATGTACACCTTAATGTGATTCACTGTGACATGCTTTTCATTGTGACATTTCCATATATGTATTTTGATGTACATTATTCATATAGGTTCCCCCTTACCCTCTTGTATGCTTCCCCCTCCCTCCCACCCTCCTCATCTAAGACTTCTCTATCTTTTACTTGGTAATATTTTTCTATGTTCTTGGGTTCCAGTTCTATTTAAGATACAAACTTTTCCTGTAGTGATCTTTGTTTTTATCTTGTCAGAACAATTGCATGCATTTCTAGACCATTTATATTGACACCATTCTTAGCTTTTCTTTTCCCTTTTGTTTTGATCTGACCTTTGAATAGGATTTTTCCTTCTTATAATTTTGATTCAGCTCCCACATGAGTGAAAACATGTGGTGTTTCTCTTTCTGAGCTTGTGTTCGTTCACTTAAAATAATTTTCTCTAATTCCACCCATTTTTTTGTGAATGTCCTTATTTCATTTTTCTTAATTGCTGAATAGTATTCCGTTGTGTATATGTACCACAGTTTTTTTTTTTTATCCATTCTTCTGTTGAAGGGCACTTTGGTTGATTCCATATCCTTGCTATTGTGAAAAGTGCTGCATTGAACATGGAGATGCAGGTGTCTCTGTGGTATGATGACCCATCTCCCTTTGGGTAAATTCCCAGTAGTGTTATAGCTGGATCACATGGTAGATCTATTTTCAGTTTTTTAAGATACCTCCATATTGATTTCCACAGTGGTTGGACCAATTTACAGCTCCACCAACAATGTAAGAGTGTTCCCTTTTCCCCGCAACCTCGCCAGCATTTGTTGTTATTTGTTTTATTGGTCTTGGCCATTCTTACTTCTGCAAGGTGAAATCTCAGAGTCATTTTAATTTGCATTTCCCTAATGGATAGGGATATTGAGCATTTTTTTATGTGTTTCATGGCTTTACAGACCTCTTCATTTGAGAACTGTCTACTCAGTTCCTTTGCCCATTTGTGTATTGGGTTATCTTTTTTTTTTGGGGGGGAGGAGTTTTTGAGTTCTTTATAAATTCTAGTAATTAGACTTTTGTCTGATGTATAGGATGCGAAGATTTTTTCCCATTCTGTGGGGGTTTCCTTGACCCTGTTGTTTCTTTTGCTGTGCAGAAGCTTTTTAATTTCATGTAATCCCATTTATCTATTCTTGTTGCAATTTCTTGAGCAATTGGTGTCCTATTAAGGAAATACTTTCCTATGCCTATATGATGGAGTGTATTGCCTGTCTTGCCTTCTATAAGTTTTAAAGTTTCTGGTTTTATGTTGAGATCTTTTATCCATTTTGAGTTAACTGTCTTGTATATTGAGAGATGCAGGTCAGCTTTCATTTTTCTGCATGTGAATGACCATTTGTTGAAAAGGCTGTCCTTTTTCCAGTTTACTTGCTTTGCTCCTTTGTCGAAAATCAGGTAGCTATAGGTCTGTTGAGGTATTTCTGGGTCTTCTATTCTGTTCCAGATGTCTTCGGGCCTGTTTTTGTGCCAGTACCAAGCTGTTTTTGCAACCACTGCTCTGTATTATACCTTGAAGTCAGAGATTGTGATTCCACCTGCATTTGTTTTACAGCTTAAAAGTGTTTGGGCTATATGTGGTCTTTTGTGGTTCCATATGAATTTCTGGATCATTTTTTCTATTTCAAAATCAGATTAACTCTTGAAAGGAAAGGCCACCTATACCTCTGAAGATATACACTGGTCCCCAGACTGTCTATACTGTATTATAACATAAGATTATCTCTGACGTTTACACATTATGATTTTGCTGCTGTTGTTGTTGTTGTTAATCTATCAGATAACCTTTAAGACACTTCTTAGCACATAAATTCCAGGATTTTTCAATTTTAAGCACTGGAACTATTTAGTATCAAGGACAAAGATCCCTTGAGGAGTATGATATACCAGTGAGAGCAGCAGCCTCTGCTCTGATGAGTTCAGATGTGGGAAGATGACCTCCATCTGGAAGTTCAGCAGGCCCTGTCCCCAACAGAGCTCTTTCTAAATGGCTGTCTGCTTGCATTTCTCACTAGCTTCCCCTAGCAAACCTTGAACATCCAGGTCAAGCAAAGACACACTTGACCACAGACCTGTTATATACCCCTGCCAGGAACCAAGCTAAGAGGATTGCTAGTAAATGATGAGAGGCAGGCTGGACAGTCACAGTCTGAGGTTGTCCTAAGACAGGGAAACTTCTTATTTAGGAAAAGACTATTCTGTTTCTGTCAGCTCTTTCTTCTAATCATATTTATTGCTTTAGATATGCTACCTGGTATCAAGAGAATGTTAGAGGTTATCAAGATCCTACCTAGATAAATTCTATAAAATAAGACAGGGCCATAGCCGACTTTTAGTTTGCCATACAATATTAATATGGCTACGTGTATATCAGAAATCTGGAAGATCATTTTGTCAGTTTTTTTTCCTAAAATATATCTGAACTTGACCATTTGTCACTACCTGTAATGGTACTATTCTAATTCAAGTCACTATCATTTCTTTCCCTCACATGTATGTGAATATATAGATAGATAGATAGAGATATATATACATTTTTCCCTCCTGATAGCAGGTTTATATCTACAGCCATAACACCTTGAACATAAAGTACAAGTTAGATCATACCATCCCCTTGCTCAAAAATCTTTGCCAGCTTCCCAATCCACTAAGAATGAAAATCTAAATTCCCCACCATGAACAGCATAACTCCCACATGATATGGCCCTGAGCTTCCTTTCAGGCAATGTTCATGCTTTTCACCTTAATCATTGTACTCTAACACACAGGATCTCTTCTAACTATTCTCCAGAGTTATAAAACACTCTCCTAACTCAAGGATTTTTCCTGAATCCTTCTTCCTTGCAGCAAGTATTTCCTCATTCATTGACTTGCATTTTTGCCATTATTTGTCCTTATCTATGTACAAATGTCACCTTACCAGTGTTAAGCCTCTACCTAATATAAAAGTGCCTTTGTTCCATCTCTTTAATTTTAGCTTCATTTTTTTCCTTCATATAATAGTATGACATTATATTCTCTACTTTGTTCTGGTCAAAGTCAGAATCTTTGGTTTTATCACTGCATTCCAACTGTTGGATACTAAGTATATCACTTATTAAGCACTGAAATTACTCTTGGAATGAATAAATGTATTGTTATATTTAATGCATTTAAGCACAGCAGAAAAATAAATAAAAAGAAATTACTTGTATAAATCATTGATCCAAACTATAAATAGATATATTTCTCAAGCAAGGCTGAGTCACTGAAACCACAATCACCTTTGAAAAGGTTAAACACTCATACACTAAGCTCTCCACATCCATATGTTCTGCATAAGTGGATTCAACCAACCACTGACTGAAAATATTTGGAAAAAATTCCTTCAGTACTGAGCATGAACAGACATTTTTCCTTATTATTATTTCCCAAGCAATATGGCCTACTTACATAGCATTCATATTTTACTAGGCATTATAAGTAAACTATAGATGATTTACAATATACTGGAGGATGTGGATAGGTTATATGCTAATATTACGCTTTTTATATAAGGAAACTAAGAATATGCAGATTTTAGTATTGTGAGGAGTCCTGAACCAATCTTCCACAGATACTGAGAGATGACTGTAAAAGAAATCTGCATGAGCTAAAGGCCAGTTGTTAAGCTACAGGTTTCATTGCACAAGTACAGACATCTTACTACATCCTTTGTAGTTATCACTTAGGCATTCTTCTGAGATGGTGGGAGGGGATGATGACAGCTGATGATAATGTTGAATTATAAAGAGAAAATCTTTGGACATATTTCTCCTCCAAATTCAAAGCTAATATAGCAAAACTGTTGAAAAAAAGAGTATTTTGTTTACTTTTATTTCTCAGAAAGTTTATTATAAGTATACACATCTTTTCATATATACTTAATATGATATTTCCTGAGGATTTTCCACCCCTTGGGAAATCTGTGATTTCAATGTCAAATAAACTGAGTCATAGAAACTGAATATTTTCTATCAGGATCCATTTTCTTATACTGCCAGACATTAGCTGAGACTAAATATCCAGAGTTCAGAGTTTCCATCTAATCTGAACAAAAAACAATTACTTATCACTAGTTATTTATGGAATTAAGGGTTATCACAAAGTGACTGACAACTGATTATATGATTTAATACCACATAATGAAAATGGTTTCATATAAGTCCCACCTGAGATACTCTGGTCACAGGGTTCACAAAATTTGAGTGAAAATCTATACTCTCCAAGTGTCATAAGTAATACTAAGATTATTGCTTGTTTTTGTATGCTACAAATCTCAGCCTAACTTAAAAGTATAGTGATGGTATTTGTTATTGGGTACCATGGCGTCAGATCTGACTCATACTGACCCTCTGTACAATAGAAGGAAACATTACCCAACACTGTGCCATGCACACAATCATTTTATGTTTGAGACCAATGTTGCAGTCACTTTGTTTATTGTCATTTTGAGTCATGCCACATCAGCAAAAGGAGATCACATGGGCTTTCCTCCATTCCCGTTAGTAAGGTCAACTCTATTTTGAAGGGGTAACTCTGCCACAGTCGTTTCTTGAATGCCTTCCAGCCTGGAGGGACTCATTTTCCAGCACTATATTTGACAGTTCTTTTCTGCTACTCACAGGGTTTTCAATGGCTAATTGTTTTAGGAGTGGGCTGTTGGGTCCTTCTCCCTAGTCTACCTTAGTCTAGAAGCTGAGCTATAATCTGTCCACCATGTGTGGCCCTGTTGGAATCTGAAATGCTGGTGGCATAGATTTCACCAATACAGCAACATGCAAGCCCCCAATAGCATGGCAAGCTGACAGACACATGGGGGGAGGCAGAGTTAGGGAACAGAAAGTTGCCTAAGGCTCTAAGAGAATTATAGAAGTTTAAAAGCCACCAAAGTGATCCAAAAAGAGAGGAAAATAGCATAATTCCTTACTCTAAATGACTTTTCATCCATGCAAGTTTTCAATAATTTGCTTAAAGAGTGGTATACAAGTCCTAATAATAACCCCATCTCATATGTCTCCATGCTTTTTCTATGCAAAATTTTGTACTGCAAGGACCTGCATTTCTTTCCATGATAAACGATCATAGAAAGAGATCTCTCTCTGCCTAAGGAGATTTTCTTGACACAAGAGCAAGACATTCTTAAATTACCACGATGATGATGCTCATAAAGCTGTTTTCAAATAAAGACAATACTATTCTTACCTCAGGGAGAGAAGTCAGTTATATGCCAATCTTGGGTCTCAAGAGGTTTTGAGAATCCCTTGCCCTTGGGGGTGGCATGCTCACTAGCATACTTGTACCCAGTTCAAACTATACAATTCCTCACAGTGATTCTCCAAAAGAAACTACTTGCATTCAAGTATATGCATTAAAGTTTTCTTTTGGTGGTAACCAAACTAAGAGTTGGTGTCAAAGGTAGCCCTAGAAATCAGATTTTTGGGTTGGCATTATGGAATTTTACATGTTAACAAGTTTACCATTGCTAATATTAAGTTGACTGATGTTAGCTCATGATGTCCTGTAGCAAAAAAGTTCTAAAATTCATCTATTAAACCGTGATGATGTATGGTAGAAGAGGGTGCATTACCTTTTACCATAATCTCTAGAATTTAAAAGTCCTGGGGAGCCAGACATCATGGTGCATGCCTGTAACCCCAGAGACTTGGGAGGCATAGGTAGGGGGATTGCAAGTTCCAGACCAGAGACAGTCTGCCTAATTTAGTGAGACTCTGTCTCAAAAAGTAAAACAAACAAAAAAATGGGCTGAGGGTGCAGCTCAGTGGTCCAGCATTTGCAAAGCATACAAGTGAGAGGCCCTGGGTTCAACCCCCAGTACCACAAAAAAGTCCTGGGAAAAAATATACTCTTAGGTAAGCCTTTTTAATTCAGTGCATGTTTAATGTTTGGTAAGACAGAGATCCTCCTTAGTAACTTTTAAAAAGAATTCCCTTCCTCTTACTTCACCCGGAAAGAATGTGTTGAAAATCAAGATAAAGTGTAGCACAAATTCACCAACAGAATTGAGAAGAGCAGAGGAACTAGGTTTTCAGATACCTTAGGTTAGTATCTTAACTGATTAAATTTTAAGTGAAACCAAAGGTAAATATTTGTGTAATTGAGTAAGAAATCTAGATCATCCTATTTGTTGATGAAGATTGAGAAAAATACAGAATGTGTAGTGTAAAAATTAAAATATGAATATTTAATATATACTCCAAACTAAATATACTTTGGGGAAGTTACATGAAGAGCATATGGGATTTCTGTATTATTCCTTGAAATTCCATGTGAATTTACAAACATTATTTTTAAATTATGAAGTTTTTTTTCAGCTTTTCAGGAAAAATATTGTAGAGCTTGTGTATCTTTATCCCACAAACTTTTGTGTAAACATATATGGAAAATCATATTGAAAAATCAATTATAAAATTCAGGGAACACAATATGAAGCACAGATGGATTTGAATGGGTACAAATCCATTGTATGGGTACAAATGATTGACTGCAGTAGAAATTTCTGGCATTCCACTCATGAAATTTTTGGTATTAATATTACATGTGCCTAACTCTGATAGCTTTCTATGGCTAGGACAACATACAGTGTAGCAGAAATTTCACATTTCTGGGAGCAACTCCAATGTATGACAACTGGAAAATATTAGATCTTTACCCTAAACTTCTTAACACTTACTTGGGATAACACTAAAACATGCTTTATACCATCACCCAGGGATCATGGTGGGCATATACTTCAATTATCTGCAACAGTAACACACAATTAAACACTATATGCTGGCTTTCTTCTTTTCCCTCTCTTACATCATACTCAAATCCAAGACTCCCCAAAATCATTTCCCAAAGAAATTACCTATATTCAGATCCTTATTTCAAGATATCTAGAGGGATTTGAACCAAAAATAAATGTCATGAAATTCTCTGTTGTGACTTATTTTTACCTCTACTATTTTAAGGAATATTTGAAATACAAGACAAGCATATTTTGCTTTCAATTATATTGTTGTTGTTGTTGTTAGGTGCCGTCAAGTTGGTATCCAACTCATAGCGACCCTATGTACAATGCTACTCCTAATGCAATGTGTCATTTCATGTCTTGTCTGTTGCTTCCCTGGGCATTGATTGCACAACCAAGTAAAGCAAAATCATGGACAACCTCAATCTTTTCACCATTTATCATGAACTTGCTTAGTGACCCAGTTGTTTCTTTGTTCCATATAAATGACTGGATGCTTGTCCAAGTACAGATTCCTGATGAATACAATTGAGTGCTCTGGTAGTCCCAGTCTTTGAAATGTTATCCATAATTGGTTATGATCCAAACAGTCAAATGCCTTTCCATACTCAACAAAACACATAAAGACATCTTTTTGGTATTCTCTGCTTTTGGCTAATATCCACCTGACATCAGCAATAATGTCCCTGGTTCCAAGCCCTCTTCTGAATCTGGCTTGATTTTTCGGCACTTCCTTGTCTAGATATTGTTGCAGTTGCTTTTGAATGATCGTCTGCAAATTTTTACTTGCATGAGATATTAATGATATTGTTCAATAATTTCCACATTCATTTGGATCTCCTTTCTTGGGAATAGGCACAAAAATGGAGCTCTTCCTGTCAGTTGAGCAGGTAGCTGTTTCCAAATCTCCTGACATAAACAAATCAGCACCTTCAGTGCTGCATCTTTCATGAAACATCTCAATTAGTATTCCATCCATTCCTAAAGCCATGTATTTCATCAATTCCTTCAAGCCAGCATCTACTTCTTCCTTCAGTACCAGTGGTTTCTAATCACTTGTAACCTCTTGAAATGTTTGACCATCCACCAGTTCTCTTTAGCATAATGACTCTGTGTATCCCTTCCATCTTCATGTTTCCTGTGTCATTTATTATTTTTCCTATATATATCTTCACTATTTCCACTCGAGGCTTGAATGTTTTCTTCAATTCTTTAAGCTTGAGAAAAACAGACCATGTTCTTCTCTTTGGTTTTCTATCTCCAGGTCTTTGAACATGTCATTATAATATTTGTCTTCTCCAGCTGTCTTTTGAAATCTTCTGTTTAGTTCTTTAACCTGTCTTCCTTTCACTTTAGCTACTCAACATTCAAGGGCAATTTCAGAGTCTCTTTTGACATGTTATTTGGTCTTTTCATTCTTTCTTGTATTTTTAATAACCTTTTGTTCATGAATGACATCCTTGATGTCGTGCCACAACTCATCTGGTCTTTGATCGTTAGTTTCTAATGCAACAAATCTGTTCTTAAGATGATCTCTGAACACAGGTGGGGTATACACAAGTTCATATCTTGGCTCTAATACACTTGTTCTAATTTTCTTCACTTTCAGTTTGAACCTGCTATCAGCAGTTGATGGTCTGATCCACAATCAGCACCTTGTCTTGTTCTGACTTTTGATGTTGAGTTTTTCATTGTCTCTTTCCACAAATGTAGCCAGTTTGGTTCTTGTATGTTCCCTCTGCTGAATTTCATGTGTATAATCACTGCTTATGTTGGTCAAAAATGTATTTGCAATGAAAAGGTCATTGGTCTCACAAAATTCTATCATGTGATCTCCAGCATCATTTCTGTCACTAAGGCCATATTTTCCAACTACAAGAGCCTTCTTCCTTATTTCCAACTTTTGCATTCCAGTTACCAGTGATTATCAATGTATCCTGACTGTGTGTTCAATCAATTTCAGCTTGCAGAAGCTGGAAAAAAACTTCCCTTTTCTAATTTATGGCTTTAGTGGTGAGTACGCGAATTTGAATAATAGTCATATTAACTAGCCTTCCTTGTAGCCATATAAATATTATTGTATCACTGATAGCACTGTACTTGAAAACCCTTTGATTAATAGAGAAAGAATATCAGATATTGTGCCAGATAATGAGCCCCACATGTTGGAAGGCACTCAAAAGACAGCTGGGAAAGAGCTGCCTCCTCAAAGTAGAGTCATCCTTAATGTTGGAAATGGAGTAAAGCCCCGGTACCTCCATTTGCTGATGTGGCATGACTCACAATGAGAAGGAACAATTGTAAACATCCATTAACTGGAATGTCCAATGGACATAGTATGAATCTAGGAAAATTAGAAATTGTCCAAAGTGAAATGGAGCGCATAAACATCACATTCTATGCATCAGTGAGCAAAAATGGCCTGGCATTGGCCAAATTGAATCAGGTAATCATATGGTGAAATGTGTTTGCGTTCATCATCAAAAACAAAAAAGAATCATAGTAATTAGCAAAATGGATTTATTCCTACAGTGAAGGATAGTTCAACATATGAACACTAATCAATGGAATGCACCCCATTTACAGAATGAAAGGGGACAAAAATTACATTATCATCCCAACTGATGGAGATAAAGCATTTGAAAGAATACAGTACCCTTTCATGATGAAAGCTCAACAAACTAGGAATAGAAAGACACTATCTCATGTAAGGTTATATATGAACAGTATTAACAGAATAATTAATGTTGAAAAGAGAATCTTTTCCACTAAATTCAGGGACAAAGCAAGAATGCCCACTCTTGACACTTTTATTCAATATAATATTAGAAGATCTATCCAGAACAATGAGGCAAGGAAAAGACATAAATCAGATTCACATTGGAAAGACCCAAAATTATCTTGTGTTCGTAGACCAAATATTTTAATAAAGGAACCAAAAGATTCTACAGAATAAACAAGAACTATTAGAAGTAATAGATGAAGCCAGGCATGGTGGCACACGCCTGTAATACCAGGGGCTCAGGAGGCAGAGGCAGGAGAATTGCAAGTTCAACACCAGAGGCAGTCTGCATAATTTAGGGAGATCCTGTCTCAAAATGTAAAAAAAAAAAAAAGGGGGGGCTGGAGGCGACAGGTCAGTGGTCCAGCACTTGCAAAGCATGCAAGCGCGAGGCCCTGGGTTCAACACCAGTACCTGGGGGAAAAAAAAAGTAATAGATGAATACAGGAAAGTTTTAGGATGCAAAATCAAGCACCCAAATCACCTACACCTACAATGTACAATATGAAAATAAACCAATGCCATTTACAATACCATTAAATGAATAAAATACTTGTTGTTGTTGTTAGATGCCGTCGAATCAGTATCCAACTCATAGCGACCCTATGTACAACAGGGAAAACACTATTGTCAGTGCTTCTCTGCTGTTCATAGGGTTTTCAATGGCAAATTGATTTTTGGGAGGGGGTTGCCAACTAAACCAAGATGGTGAAAAACTAATACACTGAAAACTACAAAAAACTGCTGAAAGAAACTGAAGAAGATACAAATGAAAAGACACTCCACATTCAAACAATGGAAAACCTAATATTTTTAAAATGTCAATAGTACCCAAGGTGATCTACAAATACAACACAAGCTCTGGCAAAACTGAAATGCTTTTGTTGTTTCTTTTACAGAAACAAGAAACTCAATTCTAAAATTTATAAGGAATTTTAACTGAAAAAATTCTTGACAAAGAACAAAGTCAAACCACGCATACTTCCTTATATTAAAACTTACTACAAAGTTACAGTAATCAAAAGAATGTTGTATAGGCACAAAGATAGATATCTTAACGAATAGAAGAGAAAAAGAGATCTAAGGAAAAATCTCTGTATATAAGAAATCTATTTTCAGCAAAGATATCAAGAATATGCAAGGGGGTAATGACAATCTCTTCAATAAATTATATTAAGAGAATTGGAAATCTATATGCAAAAGAATGAAGTTGGACAATTATTTTATACCATATATAAAAATTAACTCAAAAGGGATCAAAGACCTGAATCTATGAAATAAAATAGGGAACATTTAGAAAAATGCATAGAGAAAACTTCATAACATTTGAACTGGCACTGAATTTTAAGATATGATACCAAAAGAAAGGCCACACAAAAAAAATGATGGATGTATTGAACTTCAACAAAATTTTAAAAATTGATGCATCAGTTCCACAACCAACAGACTGAACAAACATACCATGCAATGGGAGAAATATTTGTAATTATACATCTCACAAGAAAATTAATATCCTGAATATACACAGGACTCCTGTAACTCAAAAACAAAAACAAAAAGCCCAAACAACTCAATTGAAAAATAGGCAGAATAGAAAATGTGCTTTTGAATAGATATTTCTCCAAAGAAATCAAAATCACAGATAGAGAAATGCAAATCAAAACCACTTCATACTTATTAGGCTCGAATCATCAAAATAACAGAAAATAACAAGGATAGTAAGGTTATGAATTAACTGAAACACTTGTGCCTTGGTATTAGGAAAGTAAAATTGTACAGTAACATGCAAAGCAGTTGTACAATCACCATGTAAAACAGGATGGTGATTTCTCTAAAATTTAAACATAAAATTACCATGTTGTATATGTTGTTAGGTGTCGTTGACTCGGGATCTGACTCATAGTGACCCTATGTACAACAGAATGAAACCTTCCCCAACACTGCGCCATGCCTAGAACTATGTCAATTCTTCTCTGCTATCCAGAGGGTTTTTCGATGACTGTTTTGTGAGTTGGTCCTTCTCCTGTTTTTGTAGTGCTGGGGATCAAACACAGGGCTCCAGAAAGCACAAAGCAAGCACTCAACCAACTGAGCTCAATCTCAACCTTAGAATGATATGATTAGACAACTCCTCTGAAAGCAGAGACTCATATAGATATTTACATACTAATATGCCTAGTGTAGCATTGTTTACAGTAGCAAAAAGGTGAAGCAATACAAGTATCCATCAGAAAAAGTATGAATAGAAAAAGTGATAAACATATATAATGAAACTCTTTCAGCTTAAAAGGAGGAAATTTTGATATGCTGCAACATGGATGAACCTTGTAGACGTTATGCTAAGTAAGATAATCTTGCCACAAAAGAACAAATATTGTATGAATCCAACTTGTATGAGGGACCAAGAATAGTCAAGTTCATAGACATTAGAATGGTGATTGCCAGTGGCTGGGGGGAAAAGCAACAGCATGCTATTGCTTAATGAATATGGAATTTCAGTTTGTAACCATGAAAACAGTCCTAAAGATGGATGATGACGACATGACTGTAGAACAATATGGATGTACTTAACGCTACTGAACTGCACACTTTAAATGGCTAAAATGGTAAATTTTTATGTACATTTTTCCACAATTAAAAAAAAAAAGAAAACATCTAGATATTTCAGGATGCTGCACTGTAGATTGGAATGAATCACCCTCGGTCACTGGTAGATTACCAGGAAGGGTCATCCATCTGTCCCCATTCATCTCATATTACAAACATATTCTGACATGGCCTAATGAATTAGTCCAAGCCACTGGAATCTGAGGTTCAAAAGTATGAGAACAATTATCGTACGTGGCAAAGAAACAACTCTTATATACCTTTTATGTGACAGCCACTGTATTTGGCAACAGTAAAAAGAGGAAGAAACAAAGAATTAGAACTAAATTAGAAATGTAAATACATCTTTCATAAAATATGGTGCTTCCTAGGTGGACTTCATGTTCAGGATACAAGAGAAATACAAAGGAACAAATCTGGGGTCTATTGAGATATGCTAAAAATAGCCATGATAACAACTTTGTTTTTAATGGTTTGTCATGTACTGAAAATATATTTTAAGGTAAAAATTATAAATTTCTAATCATTTTAGTGGGCTGGGATTTAGCTCAGTGGGTAGAGCGCTGTGCTTCAGTCTCTGAGGCCCCGAGTTCAATTCCCAGCACCGCAAAAATGGGAGAAGGGCCTGGCAATCCACTCCCAAGGCAATCCCAAAGCACTCAGCCATTGAAAACCCTATGAGGGTCTCTATGAGTCGGATACTGACTCGACGGTACCTAACAACAACAACAATCATTTTAGTCTCTATAAAACAACTTCTAATTGCTGATAAACATCTGCCACATTAAAGCGTCATAAAAATAAAAATAATGGAAATGAGAGTGCATCTATTAGAGATACAATAGACATTTCTTCCCCAAAGTTTTTCCTCCATTTGCACTGCTAACAGGCATTGCTATGGAAACTCAAAATATTTTTGAGATATTTAGAGATTACATTGAAACACTATACTGTTGAAAATTAACATTTCCACTTTTATTATTAATTATTCCTTTAACATAAATATGACATTTGTTTGAAATTTCTTACTTTATTCAATTAAAATATAATATTAGAGGATGTTTATAGGTAAACAGTCTTCAAGGACAATGAGTTCAGGGTCAAAAGTGAGGAAAACTATCTGTAAACCTCACTGTCTTACACAGTTCTCAATTTGGTGTAAGCAGGGTTAAACACAGTTGGGGAAATTTTCATCACAAAGTATTAAAATATAAAAAAGTTCTATGTAGTTTTTGAAAATTAGAAAGTAGATAAAAGAAACCATTATAGCTTTTAAAAACCTTTCCACTGAAGCACGAAATCTTCAAGGGTACAATCTAAAATAATATCTAATTATAATACCTTAAATATTTTTAAAACAGATACTGAGAATCATTTATGATGGTAGTTTACTCACCTTCTCATTGGTCCTTCAGGCTGTATTAAGTAAACTTTCATTGGAGACAGTCATGTAATGTGAAAAGTAAAATAGGGAGCACAAATATTGGCACAAATATGAATAATTAAATGACTCCAAGTACAGAAAATGTTGTTTGTCAGCAAATGAATTTCCCAAAGAAGTTAGAAGAATATTTCAAATTCAGAAGTAATACTAGCAGTTTGCCTGATTTACAGGTTGAATTTTAACATATTATAAACCCACCAACCAAAACTTTTATCTGGTTAGGGGTCAGTAAAGGAAGAATTAATTAGTGATTCTAAAATTCCTGTTAGAGGGTTTATAGACTTTGAACATCCTTCCAAGGGTGAGGCGAAATGATTCAAACTACTGCATGTACTCAGGGATATTTTATGACTACCATATATTTTAAGTTATAAATAGCTCAGCAGTCTTTTCTTCAAATTAGATATTGGCTTGGAGCTTCTATATAGAATAAAAGAAATAGAAGGAAGAGTGAGTGAAGTACTATGTGGCAATATATTTTTGCATCTTCATTCTAGGAAAGAGAAATCAATCCAACTAGAATGTGTGCCTTTGTCCAAAATTCCACTTGAAGCCCACGTTTTTTAAAAAACTGGAGATGAAAATGTTTGAAGAAGTAGCTTTTGTCCAATTCAACAATGCTTAGTTATTATCACCAGTAGTGGTGGGGATTTTCCTGAAACAATTCTTTGGGGAAAATAAGAAAGTTTAAGCTATCTATATGTATGAGAGGGGCTGGGATTTAGCTCAGTTGGTAGAGCACTGCGCTGCAGTCTCTGAGGTCCTGAGTTCAATTCCCAGCACCACAAAAATGGGAGAAGGGCCTGGCAATCCACTCCCAAGGCAATCCCGAAAACAGTCAGCCATTGAAAACCCTATGAGGGTCACTATGAGTCGGATACCGACTCAACAGCACCTAACAACAACAACATATGTATGAGAACTTCTATTTCAGAGGTTTCATATAACACAAAAACTCCTCCCCCTGCTCACTGAGTAATCCAACACAATTGTCCTTCGGCTTCTTCTTCCAAGACCTGGACTCAGGCTTCCTCCACTCCAAGTCTACCTTCCACATGGTCCTCAAAATCCTCTCCATATAACCACAGACAGAGAAAAAGCTTGGAAGATGGTGTATTGGAAGATTTCATGAATCTGAGTGGAAGTAATATGTCATTCCTGCTCACTCTCTTGGCTATAATCCAGTCATATTAACTACACTTAACTACCAAAGAGGGTAGAGAATGTAGGTAAGCTATATGATTTTGGTAAACAGAGAGTTGGATGATTTACCAATATCTCTTCATAAATAAGAATTGCCATTTCCTGAGTTTATTTACTGTGAGAACAAATGAGATTTTGTATTTATCCAATTGAGTCTGCATTCCAGGCCACCGTGTATGTGTTTGTGTGTGTGCACACACGAGTTTAAGCAAAAAATACTACTTTGCCAAAACATTCTAAAGTAGAAGTTTGTTTTCACTTTCAATTCTTTTCTGCCTCATCTTTCTGCGTAGGGCTGCATATCTTTATTCTCACACTCCTGCCACAACATAGTGCTCTTATCATTATATCACACCCTATTCTTCTTAGTATACTTATACCCTAAACTCCTTTTCTAGAGTCCCATTCTTTTCAAAATGTACCTGTCATTCCATACCCTTAAAAATGATCTAGTGAGTCAATGCCAAAGTCTTAATGGGAAATGGTGTGGTGTTCTTCATAAAATTGTCCCTAAATCCAGTGCACCAAAATCACCTGAGATGTATGATAAACTCTCAAATTCTAAACCAGGAACTGGAAATTAGAATCTCCACAGAGATACTGAAATACAGATGTTAAAAATCACCTCCAATGACTCTGTTGCACGTTGAATTTTAAGAACTAATGGCTTAGTGACACTATCCTTCAATTTAACATATTTTGATTATTATGGTGACCTTATAAAAATATAAATATATATGGTAGCAACTTTGACATGTTGAAACTCTGAACAAAGTGGTCTTGAAGTTGACTATCATAGCACTTGCTAGCATTGCCCCTCACCTTAAGCAAAGCACCTGATCCTCCATCATTTAGTATGTAAATGGTAAAAATATTTAATTATTTAATGCTTGAAAGCACAAAGATCTTTAATACCAATGAACTATTAATCCCTATTCAAAAACTGTGAACTGATGAAAATCTGTTGTTTTCATTGAAAGGCAATGAAGTAGGTAACAAATGAGTATTAAAGAAGGAAAAATGCTTAAATAAAGTCTCAATATCTATTTGCTTTTGTCTCTAATCTTCAAACTTCCAATGGTATCATTTGCCATAATTTCCACAGCTGCTGGCACAGTCAATCCACAATTCTCTCCTAGTCACACAAAATATACACAATACCCTTTTCAGTTGCATTACTGGTGCTAGTGACACTTATGCTACCTTATTTTTGGAATTCTTCTGTTTATTTTGCTTAGGATATACTTTAATAATTCCCTGATAAAATATACTCTATGCAGAAGCTTATTTCACACTCTACTATTTCTAAGACATTATTTCTCTATATTATGTGGCATTAGACAACCCCCTTTTTATGGTTTCAATATAAAATTTCCCCAAATGTCATGTGCTTTAATGTTGTGTTCCCAGCTGGTAGCATTGTCCTGTGAAATTATGGAACTTTAGGGGGCAGGATCTAGTTTGGTAGAAATGAGTCAGTGCAGAGAAGGTCTTTGAAAGTTTTTATCCAGGACCTGAGGTTCTGGGAAGCTGTTTCTGGTCCACCATGGCAAGAAGTCAATGGACACTGGCCTTGCCTCCACCATCACCATGTCTGCCCTGCTGCCATTATGGACTGATTCTCTGTGAGCTCCCAATAAACCTCTTTCCCCATAAATTCCCTTGGATTGGTTTTCCTGCTACTGTGATGACAGCTAATACACATCTCACATATTGTAGAATATTTATTGCATTTTTACTTTTAACTGATTTTAGTAGGCAAAACAAGATATTTACATAGAAAGTGTCTCTCAATTAGTAGTGTTGGAATGGGGCAATGTAGTCTGGAAAGGAGTGTCTTATGTCATTAGGAAAGAGAAAGGATTGAATATTGATGCCTGCTATAGGAATAGGAGCTGAGAATGTCCATCAGTGATAATCCTTTTATATAGAACCATTTACACCTATGGAGATCAAAGCCAAGCAAAATTTGGCACAAGATACTCAGCAACCTTTCATCTGAACTCAAGCCATAAAACCCTGCCATAGATATTTAAAGATGTTTGTGATCAAAGGACACTTGAATTATTTGTTATGATTACACCGAAGAGGTTAAGTTGCTTCTCTCAGGATTCCATTCTGCTGATCCATGAATTTTAAGTTGATTTTTGTAGGGTCATTTCATGAAGGGAAATTCAATATTGAAAGAGCCTCTAGTTACCTTCAAAGGACTGTTTTCATGCCAGACATTCTTAGGAAAACATATATTAAACAAGAGAATTAGTAAGTCTGTCTTTCACTTTGTTTTCCCAAAAACAGGCTGTCCAACCAAAAAAATCATTAAAGCTGCAAGTAACCAGTGCTCAACATAGTATGACAATTAGGAGTTTCTTTTTTAATAGCACAAGAAGAGTAAAATCAATGAAGTATTTGACCAGTCAAAGAGAGAATCACATGTTAATATAAAATGGCTGAAGACTCTAGAGAAATCACAAATGAAGGAAGGGAGGCCTAAAATATGAAACTTTATGGGAACTTTCAGAGAATCTGTTACAAGGATGGAAGTAGTTTATCCAGATTTCCTGCTAAACATGCGTACCTATGTGAACACAGAGATGGTTGAAGGAAGTATCAGATATTCAGTTTATGTATTGGTTTATATTACATGTAAATCATATTTAAATTCATATAGTTATACATGTAAGACATATGTGCTGGGTTTAGCACTGTTGGTAGAATGCTGCTTTGCACTGAGGACCAGGGTTCAATCCCCAGCACTGAAAAAACCTGGATAAGGATGTGCAAATACATTCTAGAAGCAACCCCAAAACAATCAGCCTTTGAAAACTGTACAATGGTCGCTGAGTTGGACCCCCCTCAAGGGCACCTAACAAGAGGACTGGGATTTAGCTCAGTTGGCAGAATGCTGCTCTGCACTCTCAGGACCCAGGTTCAATATCCAGCACCACAAAAACAGGAAGACATGGCCATCTACTCCTAAAGCATTCCTAAAAGAACGAGCCATTGAAAACCCTATTAGGGTCTCTCTGAGTCAGACCCAACTCCACAGCACCTAACAACAACAATAAAATATATCAACCTCAACCAAGCTTGAATAAAACAAACACATGTTCTCCTCATGAAACTTTAATATTGTCAAACTAAGACAAACATACAAGAAGCAAACATCTCTTGAAGGCTAAGACAGCACTAATGTGAATGGTATTTCCACAACAAAATTTAAAAACAAAGGATGTAATTTGGTTCTTTAAAAATAAGCAAGAAACTCAGGTAAAAATATAGAAAACTGTTGATAGTAATCAGTCCTGCAACAAAGTTAGATGGATTCCCATAGTTTCCAGATGTCTTTATAATTAGAACAAATAGCTCCTTAAACAATAAAGCAAAATAAATTATGACAAGAAGATGCCTGACTTCAGTTTAGTATATATGTAACTGCATATATTTTTTAAAATATTGACCCCTTATATTAGTCAGGTGGTAAGTCACTGTGGAAAAGAAACCAAACAAGGCAAACTTATAGGGAAGAGACATTTATTAAGGGCTCATAGTTGGCAGATCAGGCCATAATGGTGGTGAGGCAGGCTTGATGGCAGCAGGGCCTATGGCAAACAACCTCATGGCATGGTGGACCAGGAACAAAGACAGCTTACCAGAACAAGAGGTCCAGGTAAAAACATCCAGAAGACTCACTTCCACTAAACTAAATTCCATCTTCCAAAGTACAACTTTGCAGGACAGTACCACTAGCTGGGTGGTGCTTAACCACATGACCTGTGGGGGCCATTTAGATTTAAACCATAGCAACACTCTAGATATCTAGTTAAAGAGAAAACAAAACAAATCAAACAGCTTTATAACCTAATTTTACAAATTAAAAATAACATTTTACAAGTTAAAATAAAATTAAAACTTAAAAATTAAAAATAACATTTTTAAAATAAAACAGTTTTTTGGAAGTCATTTAACACAGACATCTGATTTAGCTAGGTGTGTCACATGCTTTTAATCTCAGCAACTCAGGAGGCTAAAACAGGAGAATTGTGAGTTTGAGGCTAGAGGAAGTCTGCACAATTTAGCGAGAACTTGTCTGAAAAATTAAAAAAACAGGGGGTTGGTGGTGAGGCTCAGCGGTAGAATTTTTGTCTAGCATGCACGAGTCCCACAAATCTGACTTACTGAAAATTAAACTTCCAGAGATACATAAAATGCAATGCAAAAGGCCAAAACATTTAATTAGTTATAAAAGAAATTATGTCTTTAAGCATATGAAATCTTGTAGCTTTAATTTTTCTCCTATGCAAAAGACACACAATATATAGTGATTATTGTGGTCTGGACATGAGATGACACTGGGAAAGGCTTGTGAGTGGAAGGCCTGGTCCCCAACTGGTGGTGCAATTGAGAGGTGATTAAATCATGAGAATGCTTACTTCATCGATGCATTCATAGACTTCCTTCTCTCTCTCTCTCTGCTTCCCTCTCCTTCCTGTCCCTCTTCCCCTCCCTCCCTATCACTCCCCTTCTCCCCCCCTTCCTCCCCTTTCCTTCCTGGGTGCCATGAGATGAGCACCTCTCTTCCACCACTCCCTTGTGCCATGATGGACTGTTTACTACAGGCTCGAAAAAATACAGACAAATGACCATGAATTTAAACCTGACAAATGGTAAGCCAAAATAAATCTTTTCTCCCTTAGGTTGTTTATCTCAAATATTTCCTCACAGTGGCAAAAAAAAATGAAACAGTAACAATTACTATAATTAACTAGATGTTGATGAGCCCTTCCTTCTTCTTCTTGTACCATTTTTTTCCACTACCAATTTTTCAAATCACCTCTCACCACACTAGCAAAATTGAATTGGTTAATTAGTTCCTAAAAATTCATGAGACTGAGAGAAAGGCAGGAGGAAGCAAAAAAAAAATCCCTTTTTACAATACTAATCAACCATTTCTGAATCAAATAAAAATTTTACTATTATGTTTTCAAAAGAACTACAACAGCCGATTGCTGGTATCAAGGGTGATATAGGGATCTCATTAGCTTTATATCCCAGTCATCTATGAATATCCAACATAATTGTTAAATTTATTACAGCAGTTATAGGGTATTGTTGACAAACCATTCATCTTGCTAATTAATGTGAAACAGATCTGTTTTTTTTTAATCTTCACATTTACAGATGAGGTTTTATATTTTCATTCTTCTTCTCAACTGTTACTGCCTAAAATCTTCCAAAGTAGAATCTTAGTCACAATGAGTGATTTTTACATCGCTGAAAATGTTTCTTAATGTATTCAGAAAGTCACGAGCCCTCAGTGACTATTACCAAAATGCACTAACCTAAGAAATAGATGGTTCGTTATTTTCTAGTAAATGTGTTCTTGTTTTGACCAGTAACCGTCACCATCCAGGAATACTAGTATCTTTGAGCTGCTTTCCTGATGGCGTAGGTAAAATATGCAGTACTTCACAATTACAATCACTGAATTCTTTTTAAGTAGCAACATTCCAAAATAAGGCTATACTCTGGTGCCACTTAAATGTTGCTTTCATGACATCTAATTGTCTAAGTGGGTTTCAACTTTTCAGTTTTAATTATAGCAAGACTCAATAAAAAGAATGGAATCATTTGTACCATTTTCTAAATGTGCACTGCCAAGAATTCATAAATGTGCTCACTTATAGCATTACTTCTCCAAGTTTCATTTCAATATATTAAAATACCCTTGGGTATTGTTTTTTCCAAAGTTACAAAGAAAACTTATTCAATCTGTGTCTATGGCTTCTAGGTGAAAGTTTTGACTATATCACCATCAGGATAAAGGCAAAAAACCTTTGCACACTCACTTCATTTCCTCCTTTTTATCTTCTGCTCCAAGCTCTTTGGGTACTTGCATTACTGATTACACTAGCTTCGCACTTCCTACATTTCATTCTTGGTGTTTCTTTTGACTACAAAGTGTGATTATCCATGGTGGTGTCAAAACTTCATCTTTAACAATAGCAAACATTATTTTTGTTAGAATTAGCTTTGTAGACCATTTTTTTTCTTCCCATCTCCAAACTTATATTTGGAGAGAACAAGACTATTACTTTTAATTCTCAGACCTATGTTCAGCATATAGTTGCCATTCAATCAACTTTGATAAAATTTGCCTCTGGATAATTTCATCTATTTGAAATTAAACTCAAAAAGTAATGCTTCTGCAAGGCTTCCCTTAATAATAACCAATAAATATTAAATACTTTTCAAGTATGGACACATTGGTATATCATTTGTGGATGCAAAGATATACATCTTCCTGTACAGAGGAATCAGGACAGCAATTGGTTAATGACAAGATCTGTATCTGAAAAAGAAGCCTACATCAGGCAAGTACTTTCCTCATCTTGTCTCCATCTCCCTGCCAATTGTGCATGTGTATATGTATGTGTGTAGACACATACTATATGTATGTACAGTATTACATATTTTTATAATTTAATTCCTATAATGAATTTACCATTTCTTTCCTTCCCACACCCCTTTTCCTCATGTTCAAAATGGCGCATTAGAAGGCACTGTAGTCATCATTAAAAGTAGAGAAAGTTAGAAAGAACACATCTTTCCTTAGCAGTCTACTATCTTCATAGAGTAACTAAGGGAAACCCTCAGATATAATGCTATATTTCATTAAACAGATTATTTTAAATTACTCCTTAATTTTTAGAGTATCTGGACAGGGTAATCCAAGCCTCACCTACATAGAGTCTGTGGACAGGCCTCCATCCCTGAAGGGTATTTTCCCTCAAATACACACATAAAGAATAAATTATGATTTAGTGATTAGATATACGATAAGGTTGAACATTTACTATACCTAGTTTTTAACTAAAGTTGATTTAACAACTTAAATTTCAGAAGTGCATAAATATATGGCATCCAAAATCTAATCTTTATACATTATAAAGCTACATGAAGTTTTTATGTCTTTGATAACAATTATAAATTCATGTACAACAATTTATTTTATCCAAAAATGATAAAACTTCAAAACAAACATACAAAAAAATGTTGATTTCAGAAGTAATGCCTACGTTATTCAGGGTTTTAAAGGCAAAGTATTTCAGTGAAGCGTATTCACTAATGAATGGATTAAAAACCCAAAAACTAAGTTTCTCAGAGCACAATATTCTAAGTATCAAAAGGGTCATTTAAAGACTGAGCTGGGAATAATAATGAAATCAATTTATTTAATTTCACACTCCAGTAGTATTTCAAAGCTTATGCATAAAGAAAAAACACACAGATGCTCAAAGAGACATAAACATTTTAATACAAGTTATATAAATTCTATAAGATAGAAAATGTATTAACCTCAGAAAAGTTCTAAAATGGGAGAAAATTAACATGTCAAACCAGAAAGTTATTCCACTTTCAAAGTCAGCAGAACTTTCTTAGATGTTATAACTGAAAATTCCATTTAATTTGTAGATATTTCCTTTTTCCTCCTTTGCAAGAATGAGTTCATGAAAACAATCATGCCTCAATAAAATATCCAAGCCTGCTTTTACACAAATATGTACTAGTGACATACACAAAAAGAAGACATTTATTTTGAGGGACTTTCACGACCTTTACTGATCACCACTGCTACAAAAACATACAAGTTAGGACTATAAAAAATAAAGCAAAGCAGAAAATAGTCTTTCTTGTTAAATGAGATATTAATAGGCAGGATAGATATTATAAAGTCATAGTTTTATAAATTTTATAAATTTCAAAGTTGTACAGATAGAATGAGATGGATTTGCTTTGCTAAACTATCTGGGATAACAAATATGTTTGCTCAGAGGAATATGTCACATAAGTATAAAAGGTACTCAATAAGGCAATTATAAGATTGTACCATGAACAAGTTTCATTTTTCTCATACTGTTTTTGGAAAATACTACCACCCACCAACTGGTTGCATAGACAAGTTCAGAGAGAACAAACCCAATGTGTTAGAGAATGTTCAATGGTTAGATCTCTATGAGAAAAAAAGAATGTTTTGGAAACAGTAAATGGTACAGACATTGCGGTACATAACTAAAATACCTTTTTTGGCTGTTAACTTCTATGAAATCTTAAATTCTAAGTCATACTTAAAAACCTGGAATACCTCATGTATGTGCTATGTTTCTTTTTATTTCTTCAACCATTTATAGTTTCAGTAAATGTGTAACTTCTCTGATTCTATAAGGGTTTTCCTTGATCCTGTCAATTTAATGATAACAAAATATATAAAATTCCTTCCTTTTAAGAGTATTTAATAATTACATATACATATATAAAATACATATGCATATGTATATACATATATACATGCAAAATATATATGAATATGTATATATGAATAATATAACAAATTTTAATAAACATTCATAGGTGCCATTTGATGCAAATAAATCATAAAAACTAATAACTGAAATCACAAAATCCGGTAGATTAAAAATAAAGAAAATTATCTTAAAATCATTTGGCAACTATATACTGCTCTAAATTCTAAATACTTTTAAGTAAAAAAGCAATAAAGGAAACTTCTGATTTCAAATAAATACTAAAATTATAATCTATGTAAAAATAATGGATAACTCATGTATTAAAATGAGATATTCTCAGAGATAATCAAAAATGTACATACTTAAATGTATTTATTAGAATATAAAAAAGTGTATCTATCAAATACTAATTCTCAAAAATTATCAAATATTTAGAAATAAACCAAAAGAAAGTAGAAGTACTAAAAAATAAGAAAACAAGGGGGAAAAAAACTTAAAAAACTTAGAAGCAGTATAAAACCCAAAGCCTTTGCTTGCCTCTCCCCCACCCCCAATGAAGCTGAGGATGGAACCCAGGGCCTTGCACATGCAAAGCCCATTAAGCTACATCTTCAGCCTAAATCTTGAGCTTTTGAAAAACAAATAAAACTAAAGTATAGACTTTGAAAAATACTAATGAAAAAGAGAAAAAAATTCTCAGGCAGTAAAAATAAAAAATGGGATAGAATACAGATAGAAAGAATATTGCTGGTATCTGGATTTTAAATTTTTCTACATGTTGTATTCCCCCAAATGTCTGTCAGCTTTTCATGCTATGGGGGCTTGCATGTTGCTGTGATGCTGAAAGCTATGCCATCATATTTCATGTACTAGCAGGGCCACTCATAGTGAACAGGTTTCAGCTTAGCTTCCAGACTAAGACAGACTAGGGAAAAGGACCCTGACAGCTCACTCCTGAAATAATAAGCCACTGAAAACCCTGAATAGCAGAGAAGTAATTTCAAATATAGTGCTGGAAAATGAGCCCCCCAGGCTGGCAAAAATTCAAGAAACTACTGGAGAAGAGTTGCTTCCTCAAAGTAGATTTGACCCTAATGATGGGAAGAAGTAAAATGCCTGGGACATCCTTTTGCTGATGTAGCACACTGCAAAATGAGAAGGCACATAGTGGCTGCAACAACAATGGCTCAAACATAAAGCAATAGTGTGCATGGCACAGTGCTGGGTAGTGTTTCATTCTGTTGTACATACGGTTGTTATGAGTGTGATCCAACTTGACAGCATCTAAAAACAAGTCTGCAGTTGTGCCAGTATGACATTGGATTCCATCAAATTTCGGAAACTAAGCAGGGTCTGGCCTGGTTAGTACCTGGATGGGAGACCACCTGGGAATACCAGGTGCTGTAGCCTTGGGAGAAGGACCCAGAAATCCACTCCCAAAAAACATTCTGCCATTGAAAACCCTATGAATGGCAGAGAAGGAGGACAGTAGAGTTTCCCTCTTGTATATAGGGTTGTTATGAGTCAGACACTGGCTTGATAGCACCTAATAACAACAACAACAACAAAATCATGCAGTATTGATCCAGGCAGAAGTAATGCAAATCTTCTCAATATTACAGAAGACCACAAGTATTCCAAAAGATAAGGTTTGGGAGAAACGCTAACACTAAGCTTATAACAAGAATACCCAAGCATACAATAAGTAGGGAGTATGTGATATAGGCTCACAACATTTTAAATTAAAAATCTTTTCAACAAAGATGACAAAATGTGTCTACATATATCATGTTTATAGAATAAAAGATAAGCTCAAAATGTGAGCTCTGAGCCAGAAGAAAAGAAATCCAAAAGAAGTACATTGGGTTCTAATATAACTTCTTGAAATGAAAATGAAAACTCAAAAATCCAGAAACTGATAATTAAATAGATTAGCTACATGCAATTAACAAAACAGATTTATGGAAACGAGAATGCAATCTAGAAAAAATGATGAATACAAAAAAGTTTATAACAATAAAGAAAAAAGTTAGAAAATCTAACATCTAAATGGTGTCTTAGAAAAATTAAATATAAGACTTGAGAGTACCTTTAAAAGATGTAAGGCTGGGCAAAGGAACTGAGTAGACAGTTCTCAAATGAAGAGGTCCGTAAAGCCATGAAACACATGAAAAAATGCTCAGTATCCCTAGCTATCAGGTAAATGCAAATTAAAACAACTCTGAGAGTTCACCTTACACCAGAAAGAATGGCCAAGATCAATAAAACAAATAACAACAAATGCTAGCAAGGTTGAGGCAAAAAAGGAACACTCTTACATTGCTGGTGGAGCTGTAAATTGGCCCAACCACTGTGGAAATCAATATGGAGGTTATCTTAATAAACTGAAAATAGATCTACCATATGACCCAGTTATAACACTACTGGGTATTTACCCAAAGGGAGATGGGTCATCATACCACAAAGACATCTGCATCTTCATGTTCAATGCTGCACTTTTCACAATAGCAAGGATATGGAATCAACCAAAGTGCCCTTCAACAGAAGAATGGATAAAAAAAACTGTGGTACATATACACAATGGAATACTACTCAGCAATTAAGAGAAATGAAATAAGGTCATTCACAGCAAAATGGATGGAATTAGAGAAAATTATTCTAAGTGAACGAACACAAGCTCAGAAAGAGAAACACCACATGTTCTTACTCATATTTGGGAGCTGAATCAAAATTATAAGAAGGAAAAATCCTCTTCAAACATCAGATCAAAATAAAAGGAAAAAAAAAGCTAAGAATGATGTCAATATAAATGGTCTAGAAAATGCATGCAATTGTTCTGACAAAATAAAAACAAAATTCACTACAGGAAAAGTTTCTACCTTAAACAGAACTGGAACCCAAGGACATATAGAAAAATATTACCAAGTTAAAGACAGAGAAGACTTCGATGGGGAGGGTGGGAGGCGGGGGGAAGCATACAAAAGGGTAAGGGGGAACCTATATGAATAACGTACATCAAAGTGCATATATGTTAATGTTACAATGAAAAGCATGTCAGAATGAGTCACATTAAGGTGCACATTAAAAATTTCGAATATAAAAGAAAATAGTAGACACTGAGGATGCAGACATAAGAAAATAACTCAAGGGCTGATACCTAGTATCTGAGAAACTTATCATTTAGTATTAGGATTACTCTGTGTTATTAGTAATTATTCTTCTGATTCCCTAAAAATAAATGAAAGATTTAGAATTAAAAAAAAAAAAAAAAACATGTAAGGCTGAAAATGCTCTAGAATTTTTAGAAGATTAACAATTGCAAATTTAGAAAGTCCAAAATTATAAGTAAAAGCAGACACCAAACAATTTATAACATAGTAAAACTATACAGTACTGAATACAGAGAATTTTGTAAATAGTGAGTGGGAATGAGAAGATATGAGTAAGTTTTGAAGTTCTACTTGTTGTTGTGGTGGTGGTGGTGGTGGTGGTGGTGGTGGTGGTGGTTTGGTGCTGTAGAGTTGGTATCCGATTCATAGCGACCATACATACAACAGGCAACACTGTCAGTGCTTCTCTGCTGTTCATAGGGTTTTCAATTGGGGATTGATTTTTGGGAGTGGCTTGCCAGGTCCTTCTCCCACCTTCAACTTTAAACCAGAGTAAACAGGGTTGATTCCCAAATATGACAGGACCCACTCTGAAAATTACCAAACCCTGAATTAATTCACAAGCTCTGCCCAAAAGGGGACAGTTCCTAAAGCACTGGGGCCACTGTCCAAATCCAGGACCAGCAGAGCCAGTCCAGGGTCACATGGAGAGGTAGGAAAAGGGGAGTTATATGTCACAGCACCTGGCTTAAATCAATTTATTTTTTGGAACATTTTCAAGTTCACAGCAAAAGTGAACAGAAAGTAGAGAGAGTCCCCACAAGCCAGTGCCATGGTACATGCCTGTAATCCCATAGTCTTATGAGGCAGGGCATGATAAAATATAATTTGTGGACTAAAAACAAGCTATAAATAAGAAGTTAGACAAACAATACGTTACTAGATAAGAATGGGATGATCCACCAATGGTATATACCTTCTGGGCTTCATTTAGTGTTTAAGAAGGTCAATACTCCTTACACTTAAGACTTTATTAACTGTGAAGGCTAAATTGGGAGAAAAGAGTTTATAAGCAAGGAAAAGGATGAAAGGAATAAGAACAAAATAAATAAACAGATAACAAATCCAACAACTGGGGAAGCACAAGTGAAAACGTGGTAATGAAAAAATTAGCAAATATATAAATTCTTAAAGACAAATATTATGAAATCTGATTTTTAAATAATCAGCCTTTTAAATTTTGCAGAGAAGTGATAAATGTAAGGATAAAGAAAGGTTAAAACTAAAGAATAATTGAAATTCAAGGGAAAGTATGACAAAAGAGCTAGTAAAGTTAAATTAATATTAAAAGTATTAGATTTCAAATCTAATTAGCTTAGCGATGATGAAGGCAACCACACAATTGTAAAGGTTCAGTTCAGGAGAAAAACGTAAATGTAAGCACATGGCCAGGTGCGGTGGTGAATGCCTTTAATTCCAGTCACTTAGAATGATGAGGCAGAAAGACCATAAGCTTGAGGCCAAAGGTAGCTTGCATAATTTAACAAGACCCCGTCACAAGATGAAAAATAAATAAAAGGGGTGGCAGCACACAGAGCACTTATAAAGCATGCATGAGGGCCTGGGGTCAGCACCACAAAAAGAAAAGTTTATACGCACATACATAAACACACACACACATACACACACACACACACACTGATCAAAAAATATGGTCAATGTTTAAATTTTAAAAACTTTTACAGTAAAAAACATATTGCCATTAATCTCCCTCACAATATTCACCCTGGCTTCAAATACACTTATCCCATCGTTCTTGCCCCTTTGTGAAGCAGTTCTGGAAGTTCTCTTTTATGAGTGTCTTTAGTTTCACCCTCCTTCACAACAATCCTCCATATCACATATCGCTTCTGGTAGGGCAATTTCTGTCAAAAAAAAAAAAAAATGACAGTGTATCCTCATCAACCTAATTCACCAGATGTCACAAGGTGGGATGTATGGCTCTTCGCCAAAGTCAAAATCATCATCAAAGGTACACATTATAAATCAATTCAGGACTTTGAGGAAGCCATGATGACATAACTAAATACACTCTGGAAAGAAGGCTTCAAGAACTGCTTCAAAAAGTGGCAAGAATGATGGATAAATGTGTTTGAAGCCAGGGGGAGTATTTTGAGGGGAATTAATGGCAATGTATCTTTTACTATAATAACTTTTAAAATTTAAACATTTACCATACCTTTTGATTATACCTCCTATGTGCCTTAATAAAGTAGGGGCAAAGTATGTAAAATAAACTTAACAAAACTATAAAAATAAACAAATCCACTATCACAGTTGGAGATCTGAACACATTTCCCTAGAAGGTAAAACTAAGATCACAAAAACTAAGTATACAGATGGCACAACTAAAAATAAATAAATAACAAGCATAATCTAATAGTTATAGTAAACATTACACACAATTCTAAAATACATTCTTTCCAAACCTACATGAAAAGTTAAAAACAGATCACATCAAGTCTACAGTTGCTTCCCTTGCCAAATAAGATGGTATTTTGTAATCAAATTAGAATAAACTTATGAAGACTATCTTTCCACAAACACACAGAAGAATACCTCAAAATTACTTTCCAAGGAAATTCATGAAGCAAAGAACTAACTATAACAGAAATTAGAAACTACCATGAATTGAATGACAGTGTCAAGAAATTTATAATCTTAAATGTTTGAGAACACAAATTAAGACCCAAATACAGGACCTTATCATCTGATAAAGAATTTACAAAAATAATACTTCTCCATTCAAAATTAGAAGGAAATATCAAGGTATCAAAAGAAGTCAATGAAACAGAACATCCAATAATGGATCACAAAAGGCAATCTTTGAATCCAATAAAATGAATGAACAAGAGCAATCAAGGTAAGTATTACATAACAAACAATGATACCAGGAATGTAACACTAAGCTGTCTTAAAACAGGGTTAGATAAGCTCACTGCTGTAGCTCCTCCCATTCACAGCAAGTCCTCTTAGCACACAGTAAGGACTCAGAAAACATTTTGATCAGTTAATAAAATTATCTTCCCCCATCTAACCATCCGAATAAGCATTTTCCTCCTACTCCTCACATTAAGCTCAGCATGTTGGCCTCATATACCTTAAGGCAAGAAGTCCCTGAGGGTCCTGGCCACCTGCACTCTCTCTGTTCACACCAACCTCAGCTCTTGTCATGTTATTAGTTTTTAGGTGACTGTCATTCTTCCCACCAGCACATAAAGTGAACAAACACACAGGTAACATAGAACCAGGGCTTTTAATCAAAAGATTCCAGAGATTGTTCCCGGACTGTGGAGAAATCAGGCGGTACTCAAGAATTCACAGGCCATCCTGCTAGGGAAGAGGAAGAGAAGGATTAGCCCTGCGGGCCAGACATGAAGATGAGGTCCTAAGCTTCAACCACAACATATAACTTTCTTTCTTCCCACTTTCCATCACCTGTATGGATAGCGAGCTCAGATGCAGAGATGTAGACCAAACACCCTCCTTCCTTTCACACCTACAGTTCAGGGACACTAAAGCTGGAGCTGGGGTCTGACCTGCTCTAGGATCCTTCCCTATGCTGTTGTCCCCCAGTTAGTCATGCCTCCAGAGGCCTTTGATCCTGGAGAAGTAAAGTCTGTGCAGTGGATAAGATCAAATCCCCAGCTTCTCTCTCCACAAGTCCATCAGTTCAATCTCTCATTCACCTTGAAGAATACAGCATGGTCTCTCCCCATGGTGTCCCTACTTTTCTGCTCTGCTCTGAAGGATTGGGTCAGAGGATGGCATTTACCTTTAGGGAGATCCAGGTGTAAGGGAAGCTCCTATGGTAGCGCTGCCCTCAACCTCAGGGACCACTTTACCCTGCAGGGTATAAAGCAGCTGGAGAAAGGTCTGGTGCCTGAAAGGAGGAAGAGAGTGTCAAGGCAGAGAATCTCAGGTGGACCATCTGAAGCTAAACCCCGTGCTCCTAGCCTCACCTCTGCAGCTTATCCTGCTCCTGCCTTGCCTGCTGTTTCAGGGTTCCAATTTCCTGATGTAATCGATCAAGATCCTGCTGGGTTCCTGTTAGATGCTTCTTTACCTCTGCAGAAATCTCTGCCACCCTCTGAAGATGCTTCTCCTACCAGAAGAGTACAGACACTGTTCCTCAAATGCTAAGATCTTAGAGCCATCCCCCCAACTCCCCAGCCTACACCTAGTTCAGGATGCAGACTCAGTAATGGAAAGAGAGATCTTATTACTTCAAGCAGGAGAGGAGCCTAGAAAAGGAAGGACTCACTTGTTGCAGCTGCCACTGCTTCTGGGCTGCTCTGAATTTCTCCATGGCCACTTGCTTCTGCAAATTAACAAGGGAGAGGGACACAGAGAAAATGAGTGTATTTTTCAGGTTTGATTTTCTGAGATGGCAACTGGGTGCAACCCAGCTTACTTATACTTTCCTTTTTTCTTCCTCCCCTTCCCTCCCTCAACTCTAGTTTCCTAGGTGCACCTTGGCCTGGAGCTGTTCAAAGGCCTCTTGTAGCTGTGTGCGTTTCCTTTGAGCCTCCTCCACCTGGGGCAGGGCCTGGGTAAGGGCACTTCTTATGGCCTCCACGTGTTCCTGGTAGGAGGCCTTCAGCTCTTTCCATTGCTCCTTGGCTGCAACAGCCTTCTGTCCTGAGGTGAGCCACCAGGAATGAAAGAATGAATGAGGTTCGCCTGCAGCCACCATGCAACACTGGGCTTCAACCTCTCCATTACCCAAACAACTAACTTACATCTTTCCTCCTTGGACACCCTAGCCAGTCATTATCCCAATCCCTTGCCTACTCACGGCTTGTGTCTTCAGAAAATAAGGGGTCCAGATCCTCAGCAGTATCCTCCTGAGCCAAGAATTTTTGTAGGAAGTCTACTACCTGAAGCTGGCTACAGAGCAGTTTGTCTTTCTTCCGAGAGTTCTTTTCGGAGAGAAGGGAGAAGAAAGGAATATCTTTACCTTCTGCCACTATATGCTTTCTATAGGCCAAAAAGGTTGCCTTCATCAATGCTGCTCAGTATCTCAATAGGGGGTCTCAAGAACAGCCCCTGGCTTCAGAAAAGTGGGATCCCATCTCCTACATACCCTCACAAACTCAGCCAGGATCCTTGCTGGCAGCTCTGCCTCTTCCTGCAGGCCAATAGGTTCCAGAATGTCTGCCACCTCAGCTAGGACCCTGGAGAAGAAAGGAAACAGGGGAGACTGCAGTCTCCTGAGGTGCCAGCTCGTCTGGAGGACAAATGTACATGTATGGATATGGATGAGTGTATCAATGCTAAGAATCTCACCTTAACCAAAGGCTATACAAGGATCTGAAGGGCTGATAACCTAGTACCAGGACTGCTATGTGCACAGGGAACAAATGGTGGTAATTTAGTGCCATGAGGAATATTAACAGGAACAGGAGGGTTAAGGAGTATAAGGAAAAGGGTTGAAACTTTAAATAGGGAGTGCCTCACTGAGAAAAAACTACTTCAGTCAAGATCTGAAGGCAATTGAGATAGGCAGGGCAAGAGAAAAAGGACAAAGCTCTGATGGGCCTGGGGACCACTAGCCTTGGCACCGATCTCAGAATGTCTGAGGAAGGAAAGAGAACAGAAGGCTCGATGCGTTGGTCTTGAGTCGCCAGTTACTCCTTATTAAGGAATGGAGTAGTGAAATAGGGACAGGGATGCAAAAAATACGCCACCAGAAAAGAACCGTGTTGAGACGTTGCTGGGTGACGTCAAGTCGTATCCGACTCATAGCAACCCTCATAGGAGAGACAGAAGTTAAGCGTCAAGTCGTATCCGACTCATAGCAACCCTCATAGGAGAGACAGAAGTTAAAGGAAGGCCCCTGGAAAGGGAAACTCTCCAAACATTATGGTATAACTTGCAATGAGCTGCGGAGGGCAGACAGTGATGGGCCCGTCCCCTTCTAAGGCAGAGGGCGAGAGGAGTGTCAACCAGTCCTTTAGAAGCCGTACTCCTTGGACAGAGCCACAGACGTCTCAAGGAACCTAAGGCTGGGGACTGGGGTCAGGTTCCATTCGCACTGGAACCGAACCCCAACAGCCGTTAGGAGTCGAAAGGACCAAGTTATTGTACGTGGGGGCCTGCAAGGTCCTACTCCACCCTCGCCCCCCGCCCTCGGCGGCCATCTCCCAGGCGCTTCTTGGAAGCGGATACTTACTTTAGGGACGCTGCCTCCGCCGGGGTTTCCTCTGTCTCCATCCCCAAGCCGCGCTCAGCTAACCCTTCGGTGTTTTGGAGTCACCACGAACTGCGCGCCAGGACAGACGATTGGCTGCTGGAGCCCTGGGCGGGAATTACGGAACTACCAAATATAATTGGCAACTGCAGATTCGCGCCCCAGATTTGACGCAGGCGCAGTTGTGATTGGGTGCGGGGACAGCGCGTACTGGTTCTGCGCCTGCGCAATAGCCTGTAAACCGTGCAGGACGTCACAAGTATTTCTTGACTGACAATAGCTCCTTGATTGTTCGTTTCCGTGTTCTGAACGGAAAAAGGGCAAGTCTGTTTCCTGAGTTTCGGTTCCAAAGGAAACAACCTTCTCGTTTCATTTAAAAAGTTTGCTACTGCAGTGGAAAGGAAAAGTAGACTTGTCTTCCTAGCTGCTGAAGAATATTTGTTACTGCAGGGCCTCAGAGAGTGCAGAGCGGCACTGTAGCAACTGAGCTAAACCCCAGGCATTTGAGGATACAAAAAGCAAATAATGTGAGCTCAGAAATCATAGTGCTTTTAAACATGTTTAAAAGGTGCGATGCAAGGGGAGAAGCCCAGCAGATTACCTCCTTTGACAAGATAAAGGTAAAATTCCTGAGAAGTAAGGTTCTCTGCAGAGTATATGAGAAAGGACAGAATTGGACACAGAACTCAGTGTCAGTTTGCCTAACTATTCAACTTAATACTGAGCATCATTCGAGGAAATTTTCAGAGAGGCTTTTAAAGATGCCTTAATATCACAGAGGGCTGGGATTTAGCTCAGTTGGTAGAGCACTGCGCTGCAGTCTCTGAGGTCCCGAGTTCAATTCCCAGCATCCCAAAAATGGGAGAAGGGCCTCGCAATCCCCTCCCAAGGCAATCCCGAAACAGCCAGCCATTGAAAACCCTATGAGGGTTGCTATGAGTCGGATACCGCCTCCACGGCACCTAACAACAACAACAAAAAAAAAATATATCACAGAATCAGAATTAGTGACCAGGGCTACAAACTCGCAAAAAATTGGGTTTTGGTTCTGGTACGTGGTCATTATTAAAATGTAGCCAGTTCAGGCTTAAATAGATGTGTATAAAGCAGGGCTTCAAACAGAACCCAAACCTAGAACGCCTTGTCGTTCAAGTGTTGCTGCTTTTTATTTTTTTTAATCTACCCCGTAGTCCTAAAGCAGTAAAAATTGGTTCGGGTTCAGCTTTTTTATGTTTGTTTGTTTTGTTTTGTTTTGTTTTGTTTTGTTAAAGCGTCATTAGCTGTTTTATTATACATAAAAATTGAAAAAAAAACACTTTGTTTATCTACATATAGGATTATAATTTGGAACTGAGCCCTCTACGTTTTAACATTGAACCCTTATCCGAACCTGAACCCAACTTGGGGATTGGGGGGAGTTGAAGCCATATTAGTGAGTGAGTGTTTTCACCAATCCAGCCAGAAAAGTGGGTAGACTGCACAAAAGAATCTTGCTTTGGTAGTGACAGTAATTAGTCCTAAACTGATCACTGCTGTAGTGCCACTTAGCAGTTTAAAAGAAAGACCTAAATGGATCAAACCATTAATAAATCATTTAGATATGTGAAATATCAATAATATGGAGATGCAAAAGTCACCATCCAATAAGGTACAATTTATAATATCTGGAATTCAATTAACAATTACCAAGCTTGATTAAAAAGAAAAAGAAAAATTAGCTGATGATAGAACAAACAGATGTTAGAATCAACAGACAATGTTAGGAAAGCAGTTATTATAACTATAATAACAACAATCCATGTGTTTAAAAAGCTAAAGAGAGTAAGATAACAAGTGGTGCTGATGTGAGGAAAGGAATTCTTATGCTGCTGTTAACAATATAAAATTATGCATCTGCTTTGGAAAACAATTTAGCAGTTCCACAAAATATTGAACATAGAGGCTGAGGATGTAGTTCAGTGGTAGAGTGCTTGACTACTGTGCACAAGGCCCTGGGTTCAATCCCCAGAAAGGCAAACAAAAAAATAAGTTATGAGCGGTTATTTTTTGTATGTATTAAAAATTAAAACATACACACACAAAAGCGTACACAAATCTCCACAGTAGCATTTTCTGAAAAAGCCAATGGCATACTATTCAGCAATACAAAGAATGAGGTAATAATACATGATAAAATAACAATGGAACTTGAAAGAAACCAGTCACAAAGCATCATTTTATGATTCCATTTTCATAAAATATCCAAATTAAACAAATCTATAGAACTAGAAAGCAAATTAATAATTGGCCAGGGCTAGAGGTCAGTGAAGGTAAGGCATTGACAGAGTATAGAAAGGGAAACTGATATAGAGTTTCTTTTAAGAGAATAAATAAAAATGTTCTGTAATTAGATTATGGTGAACGTTGAACAATTATATACAAAGTCATTCATTTTATGCTTTAAACAAGTGTCAAAAAGCCCTTAAAAAGTTATATGGAGGCAAAAAACAAAAACCTAAATCAAACTCTCAGAGATTAACGCTACAACGTGCTAGATGAAATTCAGTAGCATGAATACTACATTAAATAGTGGAAAATAAATGATTAGTTTAATCGAAAAAGTAGCCCAAGAAATTATCCAAAATGAATGACAGAATGTTAAAAAAATAAAATGAATAAAGAAACAATGAACTGTTCAAATGATACAGGATCAAACTGCCAGATATACTTGTAAATGGATTTCCTGAAAGAGAGGCATTGGAAGAGGACAAAAGTAATGATAACCAAAAGAACTGAAAATTGATGAAAATTGTAAATTCACAAATTCAAGAATTTCCACCAGCCCGAAATACAAGAAACACGAATGAAACCACACCATGGAATACTATAATTACACAGATTTAACAAAAACTATTAATAAAAAGAAAATCCTAAAAGCAGCTGGAGAAGGAAAGAGGCATGTAACATAGAGAAACACAAAAATAATGATTATAGGAAACTTCTCACTAGGTATAATGCAGTAGGGCTGCAGCTATAGCCCTGTGGCATCCAATCCTGTCAGATCTCAGAAGCTAAGCAGGGTTGGGCCTGGTTAGTACCTGGATGGGAGACCACCTGGGAACACCAGAAGCTGTAGGCTGGGAGAAGGACCTGGCAACCCCCTACCAAAAATCAATCTGCCATTGAAAACCCTATGAACGGCAGAGAAGCACTGACAATAGTGTTTCCCCTGTTGTACAGAGGGTCGCTATGAGTCGGATACCGACTCGACGGCACCTAAAAACAATAACAACATAATGCAGTAATAATATAGTGGAGCAACATCTTGAAAGTAGTTTTATAATTAAAAAAAAATTAACCATTATTTCTATATGCAAAAATACCTTTCGAAATGAAAGTTAAGTAAAGACATTTTTACACATGAAAGTTGAAGGAATTTTTCAGATCCATACTATGAGAAATGTAAGAGAAATATTTTGGGCAGAAGGAAAAATGACATTGAAATGTGAAGGTACAAAAAGGACAAAAAACAGAAATTGTAACTACATGAGTAAATATATATTTTCTTAATGCTGAAATCTTTTCTAAAAAGATAACTGTATAAACAGAAATAACCATATGTGATATGAGATTATAGCACATGTGAAAGTGAAATGTGGCAAAATCCATAAAGTTAGTAAATTGGAAAGTTAAATCTGAAACAAATATGTCTGAAACCAATGGTGTTACTTTCTGTTACATATGCCAATTATACTTACTCCTAAGAGATTTATTAGTAATAAAACTCAGCCTTGGTTGAAGGCCTGATTTATCTCATGATATCAGCTTTTTACTCTTTACCTCCACCACATGTCTGCCAGTTTACCGCACTGTGGGGGCTTGTGTGTTGCAATGAGACTGAAAGCTATGCCACTGGTATCTCAGATACCAGCAGGGTCACCCACGGTGGACAGGTTTGAGGTGAGCTTCCACACTAAGACAGAATAAGGAATAGCCAGTGGTGAACCACTCTCCAAACAACTAGCCATTGAAAACCCTATGGATAGCAAAGAAACATTGTCAGATATAGTGCCAGAAAATGCACCCCCCAGGTTGGAAAGCACTCAAATGACTACTGGGGGAAGAGTTTCCTCCTCAAAGTAGAGTCTACCTTGATGACAAAAATGGTGTAAAGCCCCAGGGACCTTCATTTGCTGATGTGGCACAACTCAAAATGAGGAGAAATAACTGTAAATATCCATTAATAGTTGGAACATGAAATGTACGAAGTATGAATCTAGGAAAATTGGAAATCATTAAAAGAGAAATGGAGCACATAAACATTGACATTCTTAGGCATCAGTGAGCTAAAATGGACCAGCATAGGCCATTTTGAGTCAGATAATCATATGGTCTACTATGCTGGGAATGACAAACTAAAGAGAAATGGGGTTGCATTCATCATCAAAAAAGACATCTCAAGATCTGTCCTGAAATATAATGTTGCAAGTGATAGAATAATATCCATGTGCCTACAAGGAAGGTGAGTTAATATGACTATTATTCAAATTTATGCACCCACCACTAAGACCACAAATGAAAAAAGGGAAGATTTCTACAAGCTTCTGCAATCTAAAGTAGATCGAACATGCAATCAGGACATACTGATAATTACTGGTGACAGGAATGCAAAGATTGGAAACAAAAGAAGGCAGAAGAGTTGGAAAATACTCTCTTGGTGATAGAAACAATGCTGGAAATCGAATGACAGAATTTTGTCAAACCAATGACCTTTTCACTGCAAATAAATTTTTTTGACCAACATGAACAGTGACTATACACATGGACTTCACCAGATGGAACATACAGGAGCCAAATTGACGACATATGTGGAAAGAGACGAAGGGAAAGCACGAAATCAAATGTCAGAACAAGCCCAGGTTCTTATTGTGGCTCAGACCATCAACTTCTGAAGAAAATTACAAGTGCACAAGAGCCAAGGTATGACCATCAGTATATCCCACCTGAGTTGAGAGATGACCTCAAGAACAGGTTTAATGCCTTAGACACAAATTATAGGAGACCAGACGAGTTATGGCATGACATAAAAGATATCGTTCATGAAGAAAGCAAAAGGTTATTAAAAAGACAGGAATAAAAACAAAAGACCAAATTACATGTCAAAGGAGACACTGGAACTTGCCCTTGAATGTTAATGGCTAAAGTAAGCTGAAGACATGACGAAGTTAAGGAACTAAACAGAAGATTTCAAAAGGCACTCCAAAAGACAAAAACAAATATTATTATGCCATGTGCAAAGAACTGGAGGCAGAAAACCAAAAGGAAAGAACATGCTCTGTGTTTCTCAAGCTTAAGGAAGTGAAGAAGAAATTCAAGCCTCATGTGGCAATAGAGAAAGAGTCTACAGGGAAAATAATAAATGATACAGGAAACATCCAAAGAAGACGGAAGGAATCCACAGTTGTTATACAAAAAAGAATTGGTAGATGACCAAGCATTTCAAGAGGTTGCATATGAAGAAGAACCAATGGTATTAAAGGACGAAGTGGAAGCTGCCATGAAAGAACTGGCAAAACACAAGGCTCCAGGAATTGATGGGATACCAGTAGAGATGTTTCAACCAGATGCAGCACTGGAGGTGTTAACATGTTTATGCCAACATATTTAGAAAACAGCTTTCTGGCCAACTGATTGGAAGAGATCCATATTTGTGCCTGTTCCCAAAAAAGAGGATCAAACTAAATGTGGAAATTCTCACACAATATCATTAATATCACACACAAGAAAAGTTTTACCAAAGATCATTCAAAAGCGACTGTAGCAGTATATAAACAGGGAATTGCCAGAAAATCAAGTGGGATTCAGAAGAGGATGGGGAACCAGGGACATCACTGCTAATGTCAGGTGGATATTAGCTGAAAGTGGAGAATACCAAAAAGATGTCTATGTTTTATTGACTATATAAAAACATTTGACTATGTGGATCATAACAAATTATAGAAACACTTCAGGAAATGGGAATACCAGAACACCTAATTGTACTCATGAGGAATCTGTCATGAACCTGGAAGCAGCTGTTCCAATAGAACAAGGAAACACTGCCTGGTTTAATGGTGAGAAAGGTGTGCGTCAGGGTTGTATACTTTCACCCTATCTCTTCAATTTATACACTGAGCAAATAATCCGAGAAGCTGGACTTTATGAGGAAGAACGTGACATCTAGATTGGAGGAAGACTCATTAACAACCTGCGTTATGCAGATGACACATCTCTGCTTGCTGAAAGTGAAGAGGATTTAAAACATTTACTGATGAAGATCAAAGATCATAGCCTTCAATATGGGTTATGACTAAACATCAACAAAACAAATCCTTACAACTGGGTCAGCACACAACTTCACAATAAATGGAGAAAAGATTGAGGTTGTCCAACACCCACGGAAGCAGCAGTCAAGAAATCAAAAGATGCATTGCTCTAGGAAAAGCTGTGGCAAAAGATCTCTTTAGAGTATTGAAAAGCAAAGATGTCACATTGAAGATGAAGGTGCGTCTGAGTCATGCCATGGTATTTTCAGTGGCATCATATGGTTGTGAAAGCTGGACTTTGAACAAGAGAGACAGAAAAAGAATTGATGCTTGTGAATTGTGGTGCTGGAGATGTCTATTGAATATCCCATGGACTGCCAAAAGAACCAACAAATCTGTCCTAGAAGAAGTACAACCAGAGTGCTCCTTGGAAGCAAGAATGGCCAAACTGTGTCTTACATATTTCGGACATGTAGTCAGGAGAGAACAATCCCTGGAGAAGGACATCATGTTTGGAAGAGTGGCAGGTCAACGCAAAAGAGGAAAGCCCTCCACCAGATGGATTGACACAGTGTCTGCAACAATGGGCTTAAACATAAATAAGATCATTGGCCTGGCGCAGAATCAGCAAGTGTTTCGTTCTGCTGTACATAGGGTCACTATGGGTCAGACTCTACTTGACAACATCTAACAACAACAACAAATAATCCGAGAAGCTAAACTTCATGAGGAATAATGTGGCATCAGGTTTGGAGGAAAACTCATTAACAACCTGTGTTATGCAGATGATACAACTGTGCTTGCTGAAAATGAAGAGGATTTAAAACATTTACTGATGAAGATCAAAGACCATAGCCTTCAGTATTGGTTGCAACTAAACATCAACAATACAAAAGTCCTTACAATTGGGTCAGTATGCAACTTCACAATAAATGAAGAAAACATTGAGATTGTCTAAGATTTTGCTTTGTTTGGCTCTATAATGAACACCCATAGAAGCAGCAGTCAAGAAATCAAAAGATGCATTGCTCTGGGAAAAGCTGTGGCAAAAGGTCTCTAGACTATTGAAAAGTAAAGATGTAACATTGAAGACAAAGGTGCATCTGGCTCATACCATGGTGTATTCAGTCACATCATATGGTTAAGAAAGATGGACATTGAAAATGGGAGACAGGAAAAGAATTGATGCTTTTAAATTATGGTGCTGGAGACATCTATTGAATATACCATGGACTGCCAAAAGAACCAAAGGATCTGTCCTAGAGGAAACACAACAAGAGTGTTTCTTGGAAGCAAGGATGGATAGACTGCATCTTACATATTTCGGACATGTAGTCAGGAGAGACCAATCCCTGGAGAAAGACATCATGTTTACGAGAGGGTCAGGTCAGCGCAAAAAAGGAAAACCCTCCACCAGATGGATTGACACAGTGTCTGCAGCAATGGACTTAAACATAAATAAGATTATTTGCCTGGCACAGAATATGAAAGTGTTTTGATCTAGTGGACATAGGGTCACTATGAGTTGGATTAGTCTTGAGGGCACTTAACAACAACAACAACTCTTTACCTGATACTGTTTTAAAAATTGATTTGAAATCACTTTGTTGTTTGTTTTTTTCCTGTTCCATCTTCATGACATAGTAATGCTTTACCCCCTCAAATACATCTGTGTTATATTTTGCTTCTGAAACCTTAAACACTTTATTTATTGAAAATTTCAGACACTCAAAAGGAAATATCTTAGTGCAGACATAATTTTAAAATACCTTTTAACCATAGCAATCAAATGACTAGCAATTTTCTTTTACCATTTTTCATCTTTAATTGTACATTCTACAGATGTTTTGTATGGAAGTTGAATGGGTTAAGAAATGCATTTCAAGGAACCAAACCCCAAACTTAGCTAACAGAGGCATATTTCATATTTTATTAAAGGAATGGCCCCCCCTCAAGATGGAATTATTACCACATAATTCAAGGAAATGCAGAGACCATGGTCTTTAGAATGACAGAGACCCAAATTCAATCTCTGTTAAACTACCTATTACATTTGTGCCTTTGGATAAATTTACTTAATCAAGAATTTAACATAATAATAGACCATTTCATGTGAAAACTCAGAAATATTTTTAAAAGTCTATACTTATGTTTATCACATAGTGGATGTTATTAACATTTTAGTATGTTCAAATCAACTCCATATAAGAGCAATATATAAACAGAAGCCAGAATGTGAATAAGGTAAGAAATTGGAATCCAAAGGCGGAAACAAAGAAAAAAGGAAACAAAGAAAAAGGAAAATGGGGCTTTGATTTAGCCCCATTTAGCAGTGCAGTCTCTGAGGTCCTGAGTTCAATTCCCAGCATTGCAAAAATGGGAGAAGGGCCTGGCAATCCACTCTCAAGGAATCCCGAAACAGTAAGCCAGTGAAAACCCTATGAGGGTCACTATGAGTCAGATACCAACTTGATGGCACCTAACAACAACAACAACAACAGTTGGAAAATACAGCTGTTGGGTGACAAAAATGATGCTGGAGATTGCATGATGGAATTTTGTCAGACCAACAACCTTTTCATTGCAAATACATTTTTCACTAGTATAAGTGTTTACTATACACATGGAATTCACCAGATGAAACATACAAGAGCCAATTGGATTACATTTGTGGGAAAAAAAAAACATAGAAAAATCTCAATATCAACAGTCAGAGCAAGACCAGGTGCTGACTGTGGATCAGACTATCAACTGCTCATATGCAGGTTCAAACTGAAACCAAACAAAGAACAAATGTATGAGAATCAAGGTATGACCTTGGATATATTCCACCTTAGTTCTCAGGCCACCTAAAGAAAAAAGTTGATGCATTAGATACTAATGATCAAAGACCAGTTGTAGCATGACATCAAAGACATCATTCATGAGGAAAGCAAAAGGCTATTAAAAAGACATGAAAAAATAGATTGAATTATATGCCAAAAACCCTTCAGAAACTTGCCCTTGAGGTTCATGCAGCTAAAGTAAAAGAAATAAACAGAAGATTTCAAAGCCTGGTGCAAGAAGACAAAAGCAAATATTATAATGACGTGCAAAAAGCTCAAAATAGAAAACCAAAAGGGAAGAGCACATTCTGTTTTTTGCAGGCATACAGAATTGAAGAAAAATGTCAAGCCTTGAGTGCCAACAGTGAAGGATCCTACAGGGAGATAATTAAATTATGAGGAAAAATCAAAAGAAGATTGAAGGAATACATAGAATCATTATACCAAATAAAATTGGTGGATGACCAACCACTTCAAGAGGTTGCATGTGATAAGGAGCTAATGGTACTAAAGGAAGAAGTGGAAGCTCCCTTGAAGGAATTGATGAAACACATGGCTCCAAGAATTTATGGAATATAATTGAGATGTTTCACCAAACAAGTGCAGCACTGGAAGTGCTAATGTTTATGCCAAGAGATTTGGAAGACAGTTACCTAATCAACTGACTGGAAGGAATCCATATTTGTGCCTATTCCCAAGAAAGAGATTCTGATCAAATGTGGACATTATCAAGTGATGTCATTAATACCACATCTAAGTAAAACTTTGCAAAAGGCCATTGAAAAGTGACTGCAGCACTATATAGGCAGGGAACTGCTAGGAAATCAAGCAGAATTCAGAAAAGGGCTTGGAACTAGGGACATTGTTGCTGATGTCAGATGGATATTAGCTGAAATCGGAGAATACCACAAAGATGTCTATCTATGTTTTGTTGACTTTGCAAAAGCACTTGAATGTGTGGGTCATAATGAATTATGGATAACATTGCAATGGATGGGAATACCAGAGCACTTAACTGTACACATGAGGAATCTGTACATGGACCAGGAGGCAGTTGTTTGAACAAAACAAGGAAACTACTTGGTTTAATGTCAAGATTGTGAGGGTTGTATGCTTTTACCACACCTCTTCAATCTCTGTGCTGATCAAATAATCCAAGAAGCTAGACTCTGTGAAGAAGAATATGACATCAGGATTGGAGGTAGACTCATTAACAACTTGCATTATGCAGATGAGACATCTCTGCTTGCTGAAAGTGAAGATGATTTAAAGTATTTACTGATGAAGATCAAACAACAGAGCCTTCAGTATATATTGAGCCTGAACATCCAGAAAACAAAAATACTTACAACTGAGTCAGTATGCAACTCCATGATAAATGGAGAAAAGATTGAGGTTTTCAAAGATTTTGCTTTACTGCAGGGTGCTGTAGCACACGACTCAAACAAACAAACAAAAAGCAAAATATTGGGCTGGGCATGCAGCTCAGTGGTACAGCACTTGCAAAGCATGCAAGCGCAAGGCCCTGGGTTCAACCCCCAGTACAAAGAAAAAAAAAAAAAAAGATTGTACTCTACTCTTTAATCAATACCCATGGAAGCAACAGTCAAGAAATGAAAAGATGCATTGTATTGGGAAGAGATATTGTAAAGACTTCTTTAAAGTGTAGAAAAGTAAAGATGTCACATTGAAGGCAAAGGTGCGCCTGATTCATGCCATGGTATTTTCAGTTGTATCATATAATTGTGAAAGCTGGACATTTAATAAGGGAGACAGGAAAAGAATTGATGCTTTTGAATTATGGTGTTGGAGGTAAATGTTGAATATTCATTGAGCTGCCAAAAGAACTAACAGATCTATCCTAGAAGACATGCAATTAGAGTGCTCCTTGGAAACAAAGGTGGTGGAATGTGGCTCACATATTTTGGAGATGTTGTCAGGAGGGACCAATCGCTGGAGAAGGACATCATGTTTGGGTGAGTGGCAAGTCAGCAAAATAAAGGAAGACCCTCAACTAGGTGAATTGACACAATGGCTGTAACAATGAACTTAGACATGAAAAGTTCATCTACCTGGCACACAGTTGGGGAGTGTTTCATTCTGTGATACACAGGGTGACTATGAATCAGACCTGACTCAACAGCACCTAACAGCATGAATTTAGGAAATGTTTAAATGGATAAAACATTAATTAGACCATTTTTCCCATAAACTTATTTCTTCCAATCTCATTAATATTTAGCATGACTTGCAATCTGTGCCTTTCAGATTTTTCTACCATTTATTTTTCAATAGCTACTTGATCAATAAAGTTAAAATAAAACTCTAATTTTGGTTTCACTGAAACAACAGTTAAGAAATACCATTCCAGATGCTTAACATTTAGCTCAGAAAGCCATCACTGCTCTTCCATGAACTATGATTCAGAAACTCAGTGGAAGCATGATGTTAGCTACAGCTGTGTTTTGTTGCAATTTTCAGATCAAGATATCACATTTTGTTTCAGGAAGGCTCTTCATGTTTAGCATCTAAATTGCAGATCATAAGGCAATTCTCTCCTTGGCTTGCTAGTTCCAGATGAATAGATTCTGACTTACACACTGTTCAATTCCCTATTTAGTCTGTCATTCCTCTAGCAATGTTCAGCTTCCATGCAATTTGGACCTGTACCATCTGAAGTAAATTCCCAGGCCCTCATAAGAAAGGATGTCTCAATAGGAGCAAATGCCCATGAAAGCCTATTGAATCATTTCTAATCACAGTCTAACCCTCCAGCTTCATTCTCTTTGTTTTCTGACGGTAATGAGCCAATATACCACAATGAAATCCCAAAAACTAAAGGGATTATTTTTACACCTTAAACTCAATTTTATGCCTTTGTTACACTTATAATCATGTTTAGGTTGTTCCCATTGCTTTATTCTAATTTTCAAGGGATATAATTTCAACCTATTTATACAAATTTTTCCCTTTCACTTCAAGAATTATTATTCTTTGTATTTAGGGTAAGCACTACATTGATTTGGTTTTACCTCTCAATAGCCATCAAGATTCATCCATGGAGAGCTCACATTTCATAGGTGCATAAAGTGAGTGACTTGGCAAAGGAACAGAAGGAACAAGGACATAGTCTGGGGATTTTCCTCCATTTTATTCATATCCATCTACTTTATGACATTATAATATTGCTATAAAAGTCACTGATCCTTTTGGAAATACGGATGATTAGAAAAATAAGTCATACATTCTCAGGTAAGTTTATATTTTCATTAAATAAACTATTGAAAATAAAACATGTCATTTAATAACTCTTCTACATTTATGTCTATTTATATTGCACAAATACCAATGTCCAAAACCAATATGATTTGGACAATTATAGTTTTCCAGATTAGGAAAACTTTAAGAAAATCATGGTAATTACAGTATTAGTTTTCATTATTTCATTACCTTGTGTATTGGGCTATTGTCAAAGTGATAATGCACTGGTATTTCTGTCAGTTTGGGGGTACTTTTTAAAATTATGTATTTATTTATTTTGTTAGTTAATGTATGTATATTTGAAACCTGGTCTCACTATATTGCTCAAGATGGTCTCAATCTCTTGGACTCAAGCATTCCTCCTGTCTCAGCCTTCTGAATTCTGGGAGTACAGGCAAGCACCACCACCTCTGGCTCAGTTTCATTTTCTTAATGGTGTCTTACACACACAAAATTAAAGAAAAATTACTTTTAGCCCAATATGTAAAAGTTTTATTTATGATTTGTCCTTTTGTACCATCTTTCTATTTTGCATAAAAATAAGGACATAAAGATTTTTCACAAATGTTTCACCAGAAAGTCTATATTTCTCACTCATAGGTTTACAACCATGATACATATCAAGTAAACTTTTTAGTATCAAGTAAGATAAATGTTAAGGATCAGGATGCATTCTTAAAAATATTTCTGTCCAATTATTTCAGCACCATTTGTTGAGTTATCATCACTTACTTTTGAATTAGCCTGCAGCCCTAGCAATGTGACATCCCATCCAGTTAGATCTCGGAAACTAAGCAGGGTAGGGCCTGGTTAGTACTTGGATGGGAGATTGTCTGGGAACACCAGATACTGTAGGCTTGGGAGAAGGACTTGGCAATCCTCTCTCCCCCACCAAAAAAAAAAAAAAAAAAAAAAAAAAAAGGAAAGGAAAGGAAAAAAATCAATCTGCCATTGAAAACCCTATGAATAGCAGAGAAGCACTGACAAGAGTATTTTGCCTGTTGTATGTAGGGTCACTATGAGTGGGCCACCAACTTGACAGCACCTAATAACAACCACCACCTTTGAATTACTTTGGTGTCTTAATCAAAAATAAAATTATAATTTTTATTTTGTTTCATTTATCTATATGTCTATTTTTATACCAATAGTAGAGTCTTAATTACTATTAGAGTAGTCTTTGGGGGGACATATTTGGGGATTGAACCCAGGGACTTCCAAATACTTAGCAAGTTTTCTACCACTGAGTTACACCCTCTGCCCATTTTTTATTTTTTTATTTTTGAGTAGGGTCTTAATAAGTTACTCAGGCTGCCTCTGGCCTTGAACTCACAACCATCCTGGCTCTGCCTCCAGAGTCACTGGGACTTTATGACTGAGGCATAGTTCCCAGCTAGACTGTCTTAATTAGAGTTAATTTACATTAATAATTATAATGGACTGGTATATATCTTTGAGCTTTGTTCTTTTCAAGATTGTGGAGCTATTTTTGGTCCTATACAACTCCATTTAACTTTTATAATAGACATCCCTTTCTACAAGAGACTTGCTCTAATTTGCATTGTGTTTGCATTAAATTTATTCTCAGAACAGATAAAATTCTAAGAATGGCCATCTTAACAATATTGAAACATCTGATTCCATGAACATAATCTTGCTGCTATAAATGTGCTTTTTGTCATATTTCTGTAACATTTTATAATAGTTGTATAGATCTAGTCATATTTTTTATTTCTCCTTAGCTAGTTTTGGTAATTAACATTCTTCAAAGATTTGTTCTTTTTTTTTTAATTATCATAATTAGAATAGAGTAGTTTACATATTTTTAAATTCTTGTTTTTTAGTGTCTTGAGGATCTGTAGTGATGTCTTCCCTTTTATTTCCTGTACAAGTCTATCTCTGTCTCTGTCCTTGTCTCTCTGTCTGTACATTTCTCTTCCTCTCTGCTTCCCTCCCTCTTTTTCTTAATCAGTCTAGCTGGAGTTTCTCCAGTTGTAGATCTTTTTCTGAATTAAGTTTGGGTTTGTTGGGGTTTTTTCATTATTGATTTTCTGCTTTCAATATCATCAATTTATGGTATATTTCTTCCTCTTCTTCTTCTTCTTCTTCTTCTTCTTCTTCTTCTTATTATTATTATTATTATTATTATTACTCTTAATTGACACATTTCCTGGGATAGTCTGTAAATGTCAGATAGAACCTACCTTGTTTGATGTGATTCAGTCTCCTGTATTCTTGCTAATTTTCTGTTATGTCATTCTGCCAGTTACTGAAAGGATGGGAAAGTCACCAAGTGTATTTGTGATTTTTTTTTTTTCGATTTCTCCTTTCGGCTTTGTCAGCTTTTGCCTCATCTAGTTTATGCCCTATTGTTTAGTGCATTCAAAATTATTATATCTTCTTGATGAATTTTTAAAATTATAATGTAGCATCTATTTTGTTTGATTTTTTTGGAGACAGAGTCTTGCTATGTAACCCAGGCAGTCATGGAATTCACAATGCTATTGTTTCAGCCTCCTCAGTGCTAGGATTTCATACATGTGTCACCATGACTGACTCTGTAATGTCCATCTTTGTTGCTAGACCTCAGAGACTGCAGAGTGGCGCTTTATCAACTGAGCTAAATTGCAACCCATGCTACATCCTTGGACCCCCTTTATTATTTTTTATTTTTGAGACAGGGTCTCATTAAGTTTGCACAGGCTGCCTATGGCTTCAAGTCTGTGATCCTCCTGCCTCAGTCTCCTGAGTGGCTGGGATTACAGATATGTGCCATGGTGCCTAGCCAATTTGTTAGTTTTAAGTTTCAGTTATTTTAGTTCTTAGCTGTATGATTCCATTTAGTTATTCTATATAACTTCTTTCTTTGCAGTGATTTTTCCATTTTATGTTTCAAGGGAATTTGTAGTTGAATTCTAAAGCATTTTTATGACAATTGCTTTGACATCTTTGTCAGAAAATTATAACATCAAATTGATTTCCATATTAGCATTTGTTGATTGGGTATTTAAATTGTGGTCCTCCTGGTTCTTGACATAATGACTAATTTTTATTTCATTGTACACATTTTGATCATTTTTACAGGAATTTTTCCTGTTTCAATCTTGTATTTTAGCAGCCAGTTACTCTATTATGTTTAATATGCAACTTCTAATCTACTTCTGTGAAATTTGATTCTCATAAAGTTTAATTTCTGACCATTTGCAATGTTAATCTGGTTGCTTCATTTTTTGGTGCTAGTGGAATTCCTACTCAATTCCAGCTAGGGCCATTTGAGAAGTCACATGGCAGCCTTCTGTTGTGAGGCAAGACACCATTGGACTTCAACCTCCTTATGTCCCTGGATTGAAATCAAGGAGACTCAAGGCTTTCAACTGTTGTAGTTGTGTGAAGGTGGAACAACTCCTTAAATTCTGGTTCTGGATTGGGGAGAGAATAGACTATCCAGGGATTTGATTCTTCAGCTCTGGGAGATCGCAGCATCCACCTGACCCAAGTTGTGAAGGAGAGTCTGGGACAGATGAGTATTTACTGTTGCTGCTGCTGTTAGTGAGTAGGATCACAAAGATGCCTCTTGTGTGAAGTGCTTGTATTCCACACTAAGTCTGTTGGACTTCTACTTTCCTAGGACTTTGATTAGGAAGGTCAGATCAATCTTTGTTTTGTTTTGTTTTGTTTCTTTTTATTTTTCTTTCCATGTCTATTTGCTGTTTCTTGTTGCAAGCCTCTGTGGCCCCTGGGGTATCTGAGAAGGAATATTAAAAAACCCAGGTTATTCACCACATCATTTATCAATCCTACATTCCCTAGCCTGACTACCCTCCTCTTTTACATCCTCAGGGTCCTCCTTCTGTTGTCTGTAAAATAATTTCCAGGGAATACAATTATACCTAAAGAGGAGGCACAGGAAAATGTAAAGTTGTACCATCTTGTTTCTGAAGTCATAGATATTAGTTTTATAGCTGTGGTTATAACATATTTTGTTGTTGAGACAAGGTCTTGCTGTGTAGCCCAGGCTGGGCTCAAACTCACTGTGTAGTGAAGGCTGTCCTCAAACTCCTGATCCTTTTCCCTCAGCCTCCAGAATGCTGGGATTAAAAGTGTGTGTGAACCTGCCCAGGTATAACATTTTTACCTGATGAGAAATTATCAGTGACACTAGGTCATGCTAGGTACTTAGAAAACAAAATTTTGAATAAGTGAATTAACAAGTAAGCAAAATAAAAGGAAAGAAGGAAGGAAAGTAGGAAGAAAAAGAAAAGGAAAGAATGAATACTGTGGTCAATGGACTATTCTAATAACAGCATTATATATTGGGAAGGACAGCACTTGTGTTACTAACCGATGTAGACTTTTGTTAATGAATGTAAATTCTATATACATATTTTCTTGTTTATAAAATAGAAGGCTTTGCTTATAATTTGTGATACCTTCTACTAATGTATGCTCTGGTTCTTAAACAGTTTTTCTCCAGAATTGATGCTCTATTTAAAAGTTGTCTACTGTTAAGCTTCTAGTTGGAGCTCCCAAGGCAGCATGTAAGTCCTTTGATACAGCTGTGCAGTGGTGGGATCAGCAGGAAGTCAACTGAATTAATGTAAAACTATACAGGATTCTGTACATTTTCCCAAGCAATGGCATCTGTAGAGAATGAGTTAATGGAGTTGAGATTCCAAAAATGAGAGGCTCAGTAGAGGTTTCCCTGTGAACAACTTGTCACACACTTTTGGTTTTCCAAATACAGGCAGATTCACTCTTTGAGAGAAATCAACCCACTGGCTATTACCTTTGAACATCAAGGACAAATATGTCATAGCTAATGCCCATCCAACTGTTAGTGCAGTCTGTGCTTTTTTGGAACTACTGTTCTACATCTGAAGAGTATTTCATTGCATTGGTACTCCCTGTGTTGATGATTAGCAGAGTGTAACAGGTACCATTAGCACCTGAACTTTCTTTTTTTTAATGTAAGATGTCATTGGGAATATGCTCAAGGTGCATACATCTATTTTCTTGACTCAAACTCACTAAGGACCACATATAAATAAATTTTGCAATTGATAATAAAATTATCAACAAAAGAAAATATATAAATGTATAATTAAAATACTTTTCAATCTAATATCATAAATAAATTTTATAAACACATGTATGTGTAAAATTTGCTTTAGGAATAAATGCATAAACTGCCCTTAACAGTTACATAGTATGTTACATGAATATATAGGACACCATGTTTACTCTTTTCACATGCAGGTGGGAAGACTGTTCAGAGTTAAGATGAGAACTTTCTACAATATCTTTTACCAAATCTAAGCTGCATTTTTTTAAATGCAAATCTGCTCATATATTTCCTATCTGTATTAAGATGTTAATGGTTATTTTGAATATATGAAGATGTTTCTCTCAAACAGATATTTGAGAGAAGTATATTATTGTTAACAGTATGTTCAAAGTTGTACAGCTGATCTCTAAAAATTTTTCATGTTTCATAACTAGAATGCTATACTTATTAAGCATCAACTTCTCATTTCTCCCTTCTTCCAGCCCCTAGCAACCACCATTTCACTTTGTGCTTCTAAAAGTTTGAGACGTTTATGATACTTCACATAAATGGTAGTAAGATATATTTATCTTTCTGTGGATGATTTCTTTCACTTAGTATAATATCAAAATTCATCATACAGTAGTATATGATAGGATTCCCTTCCTTTTCTAAAGGGAGACTGAAATCCATGCCACTGGCAACCCTTTGAAAAGATGAGATTTGTGGCACATATTCTACTCTTCTTTCTTTAACAAAGGAGAAACCATGAATTAGACTTTTCCTCCCAATCATGATCTGTGCCAGACTAGAGGTGGAGATATTGCAACATAAGTGGAATGGATCTTCTTACTCACTTGAGTGCTACTCTTCTTGACTTTGAGCTTGCCTGGGGAATGCACCTTCCTGATTTTAGCAATTATTGTAAAGTATTTTTTGGACCATATAGAGGTGTTAAGTGATATTTTGCTAATGATAACAAAATCTATGGCATAATATTTTTCTCTTTTGTGGCAGCTCCCATGGCAGCATGGGAGATCCCATTTTGTTGTTGTTCACAACCTAATACACAGTTTGCTCAACAAATACCTATAGAATTTGAATAAACTAGTCCCAATTCAGACTTAGAATATTAAACTGATTTCTAAATGGCATGCAAATATTGTTACATAAAACCATCCATTGACTTGGAAGTTTCTCTTCCTGGTTCTGGGTTTCAGGGAATAAATGGTTTCCATGCACAGATGACATAAACAGCAAACCCAGCCAGGTGCAGTCCTGCACACCTGTAATCCTAGCAGCTCAGAAGGTAGAAATGGGAGAATTGCAAGTTTAGGGGCCAGAGGCAGCCTGAGTAATTTAGTGAGATCCTATCTCAAGATAAAAGAATAAAAACTGACCTGGGGGTCTGGCTCCATGGTAGAGAGTTTACAAAGTATGCATGAGGCTCTAGGGTCAACCCCTCAGTACTGCAAAAATAATAAGATACCAAATCCTTGACCAATGCTGTCCAATAGAATGTTCTACAATGATGGACATGCTTATTTCTGGTCTGCAAAAAGGCTGCTAGAAGTTATATGTGGCTTGCAAACACTTCCAATGTTGCTAGTGTGAATGACAGAATTATTAAATTAAATTAATTGGCAATTTAATTTTTAACAACCTCATGTGGTTAATGGTTATCATATTGGACAGTGCAACTCTAAAGGACTTGAGAGCTGTTGTGGGCCTCTGGGGGGAAAAAAGGGTTGGAAATATGTATGCTACAATATTCTACCTTTTTTTCCCTCTAAGAAGGACCCAACAGAGACACAATGCATAATCCTGAATTGACCCTAAGTTTCTAACTTCTACCAGATCCAATTGCCTTTCTTTAGCTCTATTTTTACTCCTTTCTTTTTTTTTTATACTTTTCATTTTCTTGGCTATATTTATGGATTAGAAGAACAGATGATGACCCAATTTTGTTGTTGAAATTGCAGTTCCATTTTAGTTTAAAATTATGTCAAGGCCATAATATATACTTATTTAGCTTAAATAATATTATAAAGTTTAAAAACAAAATGAGATACTTTATTAGCAAACACTACTACACCCTTGAGTTATGCTTCTTTGAAACAATCGTTTTAAATTCTTACTGCTGTTTCTCCTGGTATTTCCCTTCATATATACAAAATATGCTTAAACTTGCTTTCCAAATTTGAACATTATTCTATATCCATCTACGGCAGATGAGGATCCAAATCCTTTATTTTACCCCACTACACACACACACACACACACACACACACACACACACACACACACAAATACACATATACAGCATAGTTATATCATAATTATAGTCAAATAAATTTTCTGCATTTATATTAAAATCAGTGTAAATTATGCTCACCACTGACCCAGGATATAGGGGAGAAGATGCCCATTATCTCTACCTGATTTTCCCTTACAGTGACCACTAATAATTTCCTTTTGGAAACAATGAAAGCTGTGAGTTTAGAAGAAGAAACAGAAGATTTGATCCTGCCCTTCCCTGTCACCTCTTCTCCTTTAGAAAGAACTTGCTTATAGAGTATAGATTCTATAAAATCTCAGCTATAGAGGGGCAAAAGCAGTACTTTTCTATGGGATTTAACATCTCTAAGCATTAGATTTTCTTAGGTTAATCTATGGAAGCAATTATGTCTCACTGACTTCATAGTTATTATAAAGATCAAATGAAATAATGAATTTAAATAAATTATCAGAGTGCCTAACATATAGTGAGCTCTTAATATATTAATGTTATAGCCTACATACCAATCATACAATAAGAAACAGTTCATATTTCTTCATATTATACTGTTCATATTATCCAGAATGTCATGGTAATTCTAGGAAGAAGAATATGGAAATAATCCATGATCCAGAATGTCTGGGAGGCTTGACATTGTATAAATAGTCCAAGAGCATTAACTCTAAATTTAAGTCATAATCACTGCCATTTATACATGATATATGGTACTTCGTAATGATTCTTTAAAGTCCATATTGTTTTGGACTGTTTTGCAATATGTCTCACCCAAATTCATATGCTAAATTTCTATCTCCCAATGTGACTGTATTTGAAGATAGAGCCTTTAAGAAAGTAATGAATTTAAATCAAGAAGAGTGTGGAGCCCTAATCCAGTAGAACTGGTGTCCTTTATAAGAAAATAAAAAGATATTAGGAGTGCAGACACAGAGAAAAGGTGAGGTGAGGACCCAGCAAGAAGGATCTATAAGGTAAGTCTATAAGGTAAGAAGAGAGGCTACCACAGAAACTAACACTGTGAGCACCTTGATCTTAGAGTTCTAGTATCCAGGACAGTGAGAAAATGAATTTGTTTATTAGACCAACCAATTCTTTGGAATTTTGTTATGGCAGCCCAAGCTGACTGATACACACATTTTATCAGTTTGATACAGAATATGATTTCATAACTTTGAATCATTCACAATTACCTAATCATATTCCTGAGAGTCACATTTCTTTGCCTATAATACTTTATTAGATTATGATTACTCTTCTTATAATTAATTTAGTATCATGCTTTATTTTTTCTAGTGGAATGAAATTGTATTTCCTATTATTTAGATAGGGCTGGGATTTAGCTCTAACTGGAATGCTTTTATCTCATTGCTCTGTCCAGAGAAATTAATCATGGAAGGACTTTAAAATTGAACAGTAAAATATGCAAGAATACCTTGTGTTTTAAGACTGAGGGACATATTGCTTTAGCATCTTCTCTCTACTTAATCACTGGTTCATTATATTAGAAAATAAATACATATACACACTTAATAAATTACTCAACAGGAAAGAAAAAATGCAATTGTATCCTTCTGCATATGGGATACTAACTTAAATACATTTAAAAAAAGAATGTCAAATATAGTTTAAGTTTGATTTTAATAATACGTAATGGCTCATTAAATACTGTATTTGAGCACCACCCCCACCCCCGCTGGCCCCGCGCCCTCCGCGCCGGGGTTATAATTGCCATGCTCCCCCCCAGAGGGGTTATTTTGGGGGTGGCTGGAGGCTGGGGTGGCGAGGAGGGGAGTTTCCTTGTGCCTCGGCTCAGGGCAAGGCAGTGGCATGGAGGCCACAGCCAACCCCCAGCAAGATGGCAGACAGATAACACACGCCTTCTGTCCTAGAGTAAAGGGAAGCCTCGATTAGGGGTTTAGAGCTCACATTGAATAGATAGAAACAGTGATAGTTTAGATTGGGAGATAGAGGATGAAACTGGATGGACACTGAAATCGAGCATTTGGCTTCGGAGGAGCTACACAGAGGTCAGTAGTAGGACCGCCATTCTGCCATTTCACCATCACACAGATGGCAGGATAGAATCCCAGAGACTCAGAGGGGACTTCGCCCACATACCCACGGGAGCCAGACCCAACACGGAATGCAGCCTTGACATCACACTGTCACCCTGCCCATGGGACACAAACTACAAGTTTCGGGTGAGTCAGTTTGAGGTGGCACATGGAATTGCTTTCTTTAGAGACATACGTCCCACAGCCTGAGACACTGGGCTGTTGTAGGTCCCTCACGCGAGAAAATAGGGCTCAGATCCATGACAGTAGATACTCGAGGGTACCGGAAGTAATCACGGAGGGAACTGGGAAACCAGTGCCAGCGGTACACATCCAGAGCTGAAACGCGGCTCCCTTCCTCCTGTTGTGGCAGGACACTCATGCAGACACAATCTCCACAGACATACGGGCACACATACGCCTGGATCCCAGACACACCAGAGGGGATCCTAAGTCATCCCACTGCACTGTGGAGAAAGGTGAGGTCTGCAAAGGCGGCTGAGCCCCACGTGGACAGAGTGCTCCTTTTTGGCAGAGTCTTGCAGGACAATTAGACACAATAAGAACAGTTTCGAGTGCAATTGCCGTGCATGGCAGACCTACTACAGACTCTCTCCAGGGGGATTGAATATCATCCCTCCCACAAGAGGATTTGGTCCTCCCAAGTGGTCTCCCAAGTGGGCAGAAAGCCCTGCAATAAAAAAAAAAATCCACAACAGCAGCCATATTCCCTCCATGCTATAGGCTTTGGGCCGGAAATCTCTGATTTGGGGAATTGGCGCCCAAACAATGTGGGACAGGGAGAACCCCAGGAGGGCCCCACAGGCTCTACTGCTTCTCAAAAAATACAATAGACACAGAAAATTTCGTGGAACCATCTTTTTGGTCACCCAGGACATTGTGGGGCAATCCGCCATTTTCTACGTAATTGGCAAAATCTCTATAGACTAAGACAGACTGCTCCTGCAGATTGTGTGAAAACACTACCATCCTGAGTTCTGGAGGGAGCACTGCTCCCTGCAGAATCAACTTCACCGGTGAAACTGGGTGCCCACAGTGCAGATTCCACCAACAAGAACATACAAGGGTTTTGCTGTTTTGGTTTTTTTGTTTTGTTTTGTTTTGTTTGTTTGTCTTTTCTTTCCTTTTTCTTTTTGTATGGGAATTTGAATCCAGGGTCTTGCACCTGCTTGCTTTGTAGGTGCTGGATGCCATGCTGCGCCCCCAGCCCATATTTTTTACTTTTTGAGACAGGGGCTTGCTGGGTTGCACAAACTGCCTCTGATCTCGGGATTGCGGTCCTCCTACCTCCACCCCCAAGCCGCTGGGATTGCAGGCGTGCACCACTGCACCAGACTACAAGCGATTTTATGTGTGGGTGGGAGCATGTATGTGTGAGGTTTTTTATTTTATTTTTATTTCTAGTTTCTTCCTTTCTTGTTTTACTATCTTCCCTCTTTCTATTCTCCTTCTCTTTTTCTTATGCTATATATGCGTCCTTGTATTAATTATTTTACCATCAGAGCCCCACATGTCTGTCAGTTTGCC